>OX453084.1:5749529-6046646 GCA_949699795.1 Spicauda simplicius
GAGATAATTTAATTTAACCTTTTACGATAAACTTCACACATATTGTAACAATATTTGAAAAGATAGCCTTAGTAATTGTTTTCATACATAAAAATGCAATAAACTGGATTATTTACAATCGTGAAAACAGTGGAAGCCTAATGATTGAAACTTGCCCTCTTGATCGGGAGGTCCGAGGCTCCAATTCCGGACACGCCTGATTTTTCTAAAATTAAGTGGGTAATTATTATATTAATACGTGAAGCAAAAATTTGTGACGGATTTTTAAGTAATAGGCCGCGGACGGATTAGTATGAAATTTTGCACGGTTATAGTGGACGTAGAGAAGGAGTGCAGAATGTTAATATTTTTTTCAAATAATGCATTTTTCATACATAAAATCAACTAAAAACACATTACATACACTGCCTTGCATTTGTCACAAACACATATGTACTTAGTAAATGAAATAGAACATTCAATGTCTTACTATGAAAAGACACAACGTCAAGAATGTCAGATGACATTTGATTTTAATTTGGACAATATGAAGTTTAGTTTTTTAATTTAAATTACGGTCGAATTTCGGCCGATGCTACGGGTGACTAGTAGAAATAATTATCTCTGACTTACGGTGTAGGATAACATTGTAGTAATCAAAGTGTAGCGTATCTTGCCAAACAGGGTTCTCTTTTACTGAACTGTAAGGCAAGATACTGGAGCTAACTTTTATTACCATGTAAAAATCATGATTGTAATTATATAAAACAAAATTGATATAAATAAGAAAAAAGACAAACCCGCTGAGTTTCTTGCCGGATCTTCTCAGTTGAGGTCGTATTCCGATCCGGTAGTAGTGTAAGAAAAAAATGTAACTGACAATTTGTAAGTGCCCCCGTAGGCCTATACAAAAATAAAGACATTTCATTTCATTTCATTGGTAGGAAACCCACACACATGAGAGGTCATGAGATTTCCGCGCGATGATTTCCTTTACCGTAAAGCAGTGATAATTTCTTCCTAATCTCATCCATCGATCAGCCCTTTGAGGTCCACTGCTGGACATAGGCCTCCCCTAAATGACGCCACTCCAACCATTCCTGTGCCTTCTTAATCCAACGGTTTCTGTGCTCCGTTGCCTAAACGTGGTCGCCACTCGAGGACCTTTCTTCCGCATCGGTTATCGATCCTACGAGCGATGCGGCCGGCCCATTGCCACTTCAGCTTGCTAATTTTGAGAACTATGTCGGTAAGCTTTGTTCGTCTACGGATTTCATCGTTGCGAATCATGTCTCGTAGCGAAACTCCATTCTCATTTGCAATGGTATGCAAATTGCATGCCTTATCAGGTGGAATTTGGCGAATCCATTAATTTTTCTGTTGACCATCTGTACTTACCCATTTTCAGGCAATAAATGATTTTGATTCGATTCCTTAGCACACTGAGTGACCCTGAGTCTACGTATGAGGCCTACAGTGAAGGACCACGATTCGTTTCTAAGTAGTTTCTAATACGCACATAAAATTTAAAAAAAAATTGCGTGCTTGGCATTTGAACCTTGGACCATCGTTTGAGAGGCATCAGTTTCAGCCATTAAAGTGTCTATGCTGTTAACGTTTTACTAAATTAATGTTTTAATTCCAGGGAGTAGCGTCCAAGGCCATGGCACTTCCCTACTTAGTGCAGATGACGCTGCAGTCTAGTTTGTCAACATTTACGAACCATCACGACGCCTTTATAGAATTACCTGTTCATAGGTAAGTCTTTTTTATTTTTAGGGTTCGGTATCGAATGTGCAAAGGGACCTTAATAATAGAACTCCGCTGTCCCTCTGTCTATTAACAACTTGTATGTCACAAACAGACGAATTTTGAAAACAGTAGAAATTTTCAGAGATGTATCCCCGTAACTGCTAAAACAACCAAGACTCAATATAGAATGAAATAAATATTTGTGGGTGAAAATATTATTTTGTCTTAATTTTCTGTGTCAAGACATTTATAAACTGGTATAAAATAGATCAAAAACGAAACTTAATTTCGCAGGTTTTTATGGGGTTACGACGATGACATTATTGATTTGGCGAAGCCGTTCCTGAGTATCCAAGGAAAACTGAACTTTGAGAAATTCGGACTATTGGCTACAGTAAGTATTGTAATAAAAATCTCTAGTAAAATAAAATATAGTATATTTTTGACAGCTTGATAATTTTATCATATGGGTAAAATCTATCCTGTGTAGTTGATCTTGAAAAAAACACCCTCATGCCGTGATATTCATGGGATGAGGATGTTTCTTTTTCGTAGAAAGGACAACATAAAATAAATATGCGTCTCTTCCTGCTTAACATACCTAAACATCCACTGCGGTCACCAACAAGTAGGCTAGACGCCGAGACTAATAACAGAGGCTACCATTAGGGTAGGCTTTTGGAGGCCTTTCCTGTTCCTTTGCCCCGGTGACCTCAAAGAGCTGGTGGATAAAAAGTAAATGCATAATATAAGTCCTATAAAGACCAGCAAAATCTTCGGCCCCCAAAAATATTAGTCTAACATTATTGTTGTTAATTTGTCCCAACCTTATCATTATCAATATTAAGTAGAAAAATGTCACATTAACTAGTTCTCGTGTATCTGTTCCCATTTTAACATTTACTAATTCATTTTCCAGAAAAATGGCACAGTATCTGACATACTGACCATCAACACGGGAGAAAATGATATGAACAAAATGAATATTATTCAAAAATTCAACGGACGCGAACACTTATCTTTCTGGGGAAACCCAGAATGTAATAGGTATGTACTTGTTTTTACACGCTTTATCTTAGTATATAACGGAATTTTTGAGCTCAATTTTCACCGGTTCCCAGAATTCTGATTAATTTGAAACTTTGCACATATATCAAGGAGCTATGACAATGCATTAATATGAAAGAAAAATACACAAAAGCGTGTTTTTTAGTTTAATTATAAATAACAACCGTGACACGACCAATGTATCTGGTCGTACGACCGACAACTTAAGTCAATGTTATGTTGCCTTTACAGTTAAGTTTTCTATGAATGAAGTAAACAAATAATTATAAAATCAAAAGTTGTAGGTAATTAATTGACGTGTTTCAATGATATTAACCGGTTCAGTAGTTTATCGCCTTTTGATAACTGAGACGCCATGATGATATTGCAATCGACATAAACTGCGTAAAATATTGTAGTCTTGTTACATATTTTCTGTATCATATATAATTTGTAACACTCGGTTCACAATAAACGAAAAGAGGCATTTGATCATTTTCAATTAGACCGATGTTCAGATGAATTCGTCATTAATTCGTTGTACGTTCAGTTAGACATAAGTCTAACTGAACGACAACAATGAAAGCAAAATGCAGATATAAACTAAACTACTTGAAATAGCTGAAGAACACAAGCATGTGTTACTTTAAACAGCGACAGCCATTCAAATTAGGTCTACTCTATAGTTTAATCGTTTGGCGATCGAGGATCTAGTCGTTCATATTATAATAACAATAATAGATTGAGTGTCAATGTGCCAACCCTTTATTGTTCCACTGCTGGGCACGGATCTTCTCTCAGAATGAGAGAGTTTTTTAGACCATAGTCCACCACCAAGTGCGAATTGGTGGAGGTCATACACCTCCGGGAACATTTTTTTTAAAGAACTTCACCGAAAAGCAATGATAATTAATTTCTAATACGCACATGATAGAAAATTCTGTGGTGCGTGCCTGGTTTTGAACCTCAGACCTCCCGTTTGAGAGGACAAGTTTCAACAATTAGGCTATCACTGTTGTGATGATTGATTGTCATAATAACAATCAATCTATCAGTTAGGTGTAATGTGAACAAGTCCGCTTTGTGTGAACAGCAAGCTTTAGTAGTCGGACGGTAAACCTATAAAACTAAAATGATAACTGTCAGGCAGACATAATAATTATGAACGCACTCTTATCTAGTACTGACACAGATTGACATTGACAGACGAATAATGTTACCAGTCATAAATTAAAAAGTGAACATAATCAATAATTTACCTTACAATTCGAAGATAGTTTATAATCTAATAATATATGTAATTTGATTATACTGCCCTAACCAGACCATCGTACAATGTTGTTTTTTTTTAATCAAAGTAGCAAATGAACATACAGTTCACTTGATACTAAGTAGTCAGTATCGCCGTTGGATATCTGTACCTAATCTTACACATAAAACACACTCTATTTAAAGTCAATCACAGCCGCGAAATTCCCGGGAGACACCTAAGATGATCGTATCATATAAAAATTAAGGCGAATACTAGAAAAAAAAACCGCTAAGATTCTTGCTGGATCTTCTCAATAAAAAAATGTATGTATCTGACAATTGATTAGTGTGCGAATACAATTTACAATCACATAATTAAATTTCCTGTTTTATAATAGACTAGGTTATACATCCGGCTTTGCCCGCTTCAGTCACGTCTGTATGTAAATTTGTTTGTATGTTTGTATATAGACCTTAAACGATAAACGTACGTAAGTATATGCCAAATTGGAAATCAGACCGGTATTTTTGTGATAAACGGTAACAAACACAAATCCTCACAACTTTCGCATTTACAATATTAATAACGTATTATTTAATTCACAGTATAGACTCAACCGACGGATCCATCTTTCCTCCAGCTCTCTTAGACAAGAATACCACTCTTTATGTGCTCTACGCTAATCTGTGTAGACGAGTGCCTTTCATCTTCAACAAAGAAGTGGAGGTGAGAATAAAATGAGTACTTTTTATATAGTTACTAGTTTTCTTTTTTTATACTTAAAGCTAACGGCAGACGGGCCACCTGATGGAAAGTAGTCACCGTCGCCTGGACACTTGCAACACCAGAGGAGTCGCCAATGCATCGCCGGCTTTCTGTATGTTATAATAACTGCAAGCAATTTATGTGGCACTTCTTCACTTCAGTTTAATCGATTGAGTTGATTTGGAACGAAGAGCAGTGACAGATGGACACACAGACACAGAAAGTGACAATTTAATGAAATAATAAGGGTTCTTTTTCTTCGCCTGGACGCACGGAAATATAAAGAAAATTTTAACAAGATAATTATATAACTGACTTCTAAGTTGCAAAAAATAGTGAATAGAATACCAACCCTCGATAAGGAATAACATCTCGTTATTAATAATATTGTCCACGTTAACTTAAAGTACTAACTTAAACCAGCTATCAAATTAAGCTTCTAATGGTCACCCATCCAACTTCTAAGCCCGGTGCATAACATTGCCGATAAATCAAAGCAGGCAGCAAACTGTTTGATAAACAATCAACTCATTAATATTCGAAGGTGGTAGAACCAGTGTAGTTCGACCGGGGAAGTACCACCGCCACACCTATTTCCAGCGTGAAGCATTTCTTGCGTTTCGATGGAAGGCTGTGGTTGCCGGCACTCTTTTATATGAGGCGACCATCATAGTCCTCGGGATAGCAACGCATCAGTGATTGACTTCAGATAGAACCCATGTTTTATATGAAGTTGATTACAGATGTTCATGAGCGGCAGTGACCACTTACCATCAGTTAGACTGCATGCTCGTTAAGTACTTCAGTCAGATAAAAAAATCAATGAAGTTTTAAAGCACGTCTATAAACTGAAAAATACAATAAGGCAAACTTAATCTTCAAATTAAAATACTTAAAGATTTTGATGATTATGATTTCAGGAAGATGGCATCAAGCTTCTTCGGTATCAGATGCCAAAGGATGTGTTCGATCATCCGAAATACAACACAGCTAATCAGTGTTACTGCGAAATCGATTCGGCGACCTGCCCTCCGAGTGGAATCGTCAATGTTACTGCATGTGCCATGGGTAAGCTTTTAGATTTGTAATCAGGAATCTTGATACATTGGGACCATGTACGTTAGTCTGGCTAGAGGAGCCAAAAAGCCAAAACTCGGCGAAAAATTTCGTCAAGAACATAAACAATTCAAGGTGGTTCATTCAATTCATTCATTGTTTTGAAGAAATATAATAATATCGTACTGAGGATACAGATCGAAACATGTCAATAAAACTGTCGCTTCAGCGTGTCCCTAAAGCGACAGTTTTATTGACATTTTATTTACATCAAGTATGTAAATTTGTAAGAAAGTGGAGATCCGTATCCGTGGATCTTGACAGAGATAATCCGTATCGTTATCCGCGGATCTATGATTTTTACGATCTGGCACATCTCTAGTTGATATATATTGTTAATATATGGCGTTAGTAAAATTCATTTGTAAGATCAGAATCACGCTATCAAATGCTAATGTTAATTCTCTTTGACCGTGTAGGCAAAGCCGCGGGTAAGAGCTAGATCATTTATATATTACTACATTATGTTATATTTTCAGGTGCCCCCGCTCTAGCCTCCTTCCCCCACTTCTACCGAGCTGATCCGATGCTGCGCGTCAACATCACAGGAATG
This sequence comes from Spicauda simplicius, assembly GCA_949699795.1. NCBI lineage: Eukaryota > Metazoa > Arthropoda > Insecta > Lepidoptera > Hesperiidae > Spicauda > Spicauda simplicius. The sequence continues at coordinate 5,755,994 of OX453084.1, forward strand.
GACCCCAAGCCAACATTGCACGAATCGTACATCGATGTCCATCCCACACTGGGTCTTGCGTTGAGTGGACGTTCGAGGTAAATATGCAACACTAGTCATTGCCTGCGATTTTGCCCACGTTTAATTTTTCCCCGATTTCAGGGACAAACGAGCATGCACCCTGCATGATATAAGTGTTTTTGGATCTTTTTTATTTTGCGGCGGTGGTACTTTCCTGGTCGAACTACACTGGTTCTACCACCTTCCTCAGATAGACGACGTTATTACACCTTAGTCATAGCGGATGCCAATAGATATCGATGTTAACGTAAAATTGCGCCCCGCACCAGTCGGGTTCCTTCTTTTTTATGCTGTAGGGGGGCTATTTATTATGACAATGCCTTAAAATATTACATGTTGAGGTACTCGATTTGCCGCCCCGTTGGACGTGCCGCCCGCATGCACGCATTACACGCCAGCTTATGGCGGGCCTGGGTGGCATCGTGAAGCAGTTCTTGCCTCTCGGTGGAAGGGTGTTATTGCCGACTCACTTCATTTTATGTGCCTAGTCCTCGGAAATAGGAACACATCTATTTGAGTTCAGATAACACCCCGGTTCTACATAAAGTTCTTTAGAGGTGTTCATGGACGGAGTAACCACTTACCATCAGGTAGCTCGTTTGCTATTTCAATCTTATAAAAACAGTCCTCCACGGTTCGGTTTGCGCGCTCCTTCCTGCCGCGGACGTGGAACATGTGGAATGAACTTCCTCCTGAGGTATTCCCGGAGCGCTATGACATGGGGCTCTTCAAGAAAGGTGTAAAAAGAGCTGTCGTTCAAAGCCGGCGATACATTGGCGACTCCCCTGGTGTTGCAAATGTCCATAGGCGACGGTGACTGCTTTCCATCAGGTGGCCCGTCTGCCTTATCGTTAGGCCTAACTATAAAAAAGAGAAAAATAAATATACAAAAACTGAGTGTTGTACAATAATTGTTAATGTATTTCACGTAAAAAATCTGAAGAATGGTTATACGTAGATAGACTGACATCATCCACGTTTTTTTGATGACGACTACTCAAATTACGTCGTAGACAAAAATCAAGAGGCAATTTGTTTATTTGTGAAGCGTCCTGTCAATTAACTTTTTGTCACAGTGACGCTTACGATAAGTATTGACGAAAATTGTAAAAATCAGCATCCCGAAATAGTCTCGTAACATTGTATGACGCGTTAATATTTATTGACGTAATTGAACCTCATGAGACCTGAAACTTTTTTTGAATTCCACAATCAAAATCCGACCGACGTTTTTTGCGTAAAAGAGTAACACACACACATACCTACATCTTCACAAAAATATCTCATTTGTATATATAATTGACGACCCGCGTAGCCAAGCGGTTACCATACCGGTCTGACGCGCAATGGTTCCCGGGTTCGATTCCCAGCCAGACAGGTATCTGAATGATGAGTTTAGATTCATGTTCTGGGTCTGGGTGTATGTGTATTAGTGTTGTGTCTCCATGGTACCCACGATACAGGAGAAAATCCTAGTGTGTAAAAAAATAATAATAACAATGGGAAAATATGTTGTTACAGCCTGCAGATAAATATACAAGTGAAAAAACCAAGTTCATTCAGATCGCTGGATTTCTTAGACCAAGGACTCATCTTGCCAATAGCTTGGATTGAAATGGTGAGAAAAAATTATTTCACAATAAAATATTTTTAATAGTGCTGACATGCAATTTTATTGTAATTTATATAATTATTAATTTATTTTGATGATTTAATTTGATTACTGTATCCATTGTTAAATTTTAAAAATTATATTAATTTAATTTAATACTAAAATCTATATTATTACGTGTGACATATTTGCATGCCCTTTGGGTTAGGATAGGAGCACAGAACCAATGTATTTTACATATGTATTCTACCTTATCCTGCAAATAAATAAATGAATTGAATTGAAATGAATTGAATTGAAATACTTTTAACAATTATCATATCAATAATAAATAACTACTATAAACTGTTATAAGTATTGCGAAAGGAATCTCTTCGTAGAGATAAAAAAACCTCTTTTCTTAGGAAAGTCAGTTACAAAACATCAATAACTTTATTTTTGTATTTATGTTATTATGTAAATTAGTTCAAAAAGAACTATTTTTTTTTATAAAATAAAAAGAATAAGATTACACTCATAAACAAGTAGCGACACGTAAAATCTTCTAGTTTTTTAAATAAGTCGTAATAGTAATTTCGTAAATACTTTAAGGTATTTTAAGTACCAAAAATCAGGTCACTTTATTTAATTTTATTAAAAATAGTTCGTTTTTTGATTTTTTTATAGAACATGTTAGTAAATTTGTTTTAAAAAGTTTCATTTAATTATATTTATGTATTTTTTCCAGAGCGTGGAGCACATACCAGAGAGCTTAAGGTCTTTAGTATACCACGGTACCTACTCCACTGCAGCGGCGCAGTTAGGCCTCATCGTGATGTGCATTTTCACGTTAATCGTATCCGGAGTATGCCTCTTCATTATGTTCGTGCGCAGGCGCAGAAAACCGTGCGCAACCTTGAAAGTTGTACCAGCAAGCAATGATACTAAGCCGCAAGTGACGCGATGATTTTAGTACTATTTAAATGGAAATGTGGTATCATGGGTGTTTATGGGGAGTCCGGACCTTACACGATGTAAACACACACGCTTTCTACGCTCATAGCCCCACACTAGAATTTTCTCCTGTGTCGTGAGTACCATGGACACACACAATACGAATACACAAACATCCAGGCTAACACGAATCTATACTCATCATTCAGATACTTGGCTGGGAATCCGGTACCCAATACGCGTCAGACCGGCATGGTAACCGCTCCGCCACGCGGGTCGTTATCTTAAAAGCTTAGTCAACAAAATTATTCAAATGTTTCCATTTTGCGAACTTTTTTCATTTTTCCTCTTTTATACTCCCCCTCCTCCCCTTTAAAAACATAGCTACATCCATGGATACCACATCAGTGTCATAGCGAATAGCTGTAATACATTTTAATATGCAGTGTCACCGTTCAAGATTCATGTGACTGAGCTAAAAACAGCATATTATGAATACCTGTTATATATTAAATGTATAAATGCCGCGATAATATTACTTGTACAAGATATATAGCTGTAATGCATTTGAAAGTAAAGACAAATGACAGACAATGTTTTCTATACGTAACACGGAAATGAGTTAACTAAACTGCTACCTAAAATCCGAAAGTCTGAGTTTCTTTAGTATTGAAAGAACATGAAAATTTAAACTGTTATGAAAAATAACAGTTATTGATTTCTTTGGCAATATGTTACTGTATTGCGATAGCGTTTTTGGTCTCTATTCATTTACAACATAACGTGCAGTCTGTTTAAGGCACACGTATGGCAACACTATTTTGTTGATTTGAGTATCATCACTACATAGCACAAAACAAAGTCGCTTCGCACCGTCTATCCCTATGCAGTATGTACGCTTAGATCTTTAAAAATATGCTACGGATTTTAATGCACGTTTTTTTTTATAGATTGAGTGATTCAAGAGGAAGGTTTTTATGTATAGCATGCATAATATAGTGGAGGAACACCGATAATTTTAGATTTTAGACTTTTAGGCGAAACTAAGTTCGCCGGGTCAAATAGTTGCATATATAATTGTATCTTGCCATTTTATTAATACGTTTATAACTAATATAATAATACCATTTCAAGCGATGAATCTCATTTTTCGCAGTTGTTAGATCCTCCCCCCAAATATTTCTATGTTTCATACAGTAGGAAAATAACTTACGCCTCTCCCTCTCTCCGTAATTGAAAAAGCAATTATCGAATTGTCTTTTTATTATTTTCTTTATGAGTGAGTGCGTGTATGGGATGATGAATTTTAATCATTAAATTTAATATACGAGTAGATAATTATTTTATTTAATAATGTATGGGAATGTATGGTAGATATTTAAGTTATTAGTATAAGCGGTTTTCGATAAAACGGGATTTTAAACAAATAGTTTTATATCTACATAAATTATGTACTAACAAGATTTATTGCATTTTCATAGGTAAAGCCGGCTGTGGTAAATTGATAAAAAATACTACCTACTTAATTTAATGCATTATTATTAGTGGACCATAGACAAGTATAGACTATGGACCATAGACCTAATAAAATAATAAGACCATATGTTCACTTTTGTCGTTAGTTATAAATTAACAATTAGCTTAGTTTTTATTAATGTAAATAGTTATACCTATCATGAGATACGGGATTTGATTTTATGAAATAAGTAAAGGTACTTAGCGCAGTATAATTTGTTTGTTTTCAGATTATTTAATCGGTGCGTGTAAAATGTAGGTAGGTATCTATTACAATTATGTAACTATAATAATTATTAATAATATATTGTTACTATTTTAAATTGGAAATGTTGAAGATTTATGAAAAACATATTGCTTTTAATGTTTTTATTATTTGTTAATTTATCAGAAAGTAAAATGAAATATGAATATCAGAAAAAATATATATATATTAAAATCGATAATGCGATGATGTTAAAATATAAGTTTATGTCATTATATATATTTTTTTATTTTGTATAGATTATTTTTTCTTCTATGTAAGCAAAATCTTGTGCAAAGTGTTCTTGGCAACATTGAGTGCAGTCTCCTGGGGTGCGTTCCATTAGACGTTCACAAAGCGCACACTCACAACCGCAGTTTTACCCGTTCTATTAGCTTGTGAGCTTTACTGATGTATTCTCTGCTGGATCGATCACTTCGACCCGCCATGTTAGATGGGTCGTCGTGAGCGTCGCATGGGTGTAAGTCACGAGAGAAGTTTTCGCCGCGACCACAACGATCGCGGTCGTCTTGTGGAACGTTTTGGGCGTTTGGAGCTTTGTAAGCGTCATCTGGAACGCGTCCCTGGTGTAAAGGTTGGATCATAATCAATCAATCACAGAAAATCAGGACTCCTGATTTAAATCTTACTGTAAAAATTGTTATTAAATTTATCTATGCAAGTTGGTAAAATTATAAGAATTATTTTATTAATTTTCAAAAGCAACGAGTAACTGTGAAGTTTCAAATAATCGTATCATGGCCGTAATCCAAAATAAATATTAATTTCACTCAGAATTCACGCGAAATTTTTTTCAGAACTATTGTAAAATGAACACTGCTTTATGTTTTTAATTCTGTATATCAATATTATGTCATACAAATACTACACCAAATTTTAAAAAGAAATAAATATTTTGTTATTTATAAACAGACTTGTAGTGTCATAATTATATGTATTTTAAACATTTAGCACTCTTTTCTTTCTAACATTTGATTGGTATCCTCGAAGACTAAAAAATAATGTCTATAAATATATCACTGCTGGGATTGAATAATAACATAACTGGAACCCGATTTTTTTACATATGAGACAGGTTTAATTTAAACAAAACTTCCTGTTTTAATCATTTTAATGAACGGAGTTTAAAAATATAATCGAAGGTATTATGGGGCTTCTCTGGTTTCACGGCCAGATTATTGTTAGCGTCAGGACTTCTGGACCAAGTTTATATAAAGAGGGGAGAAATGGAGGGGTTTGCGGTGGGAAATAATTTCTAATTATCCGGTATTTCAAAGCAAAATATAATTAAGTGGGAAATTATTTCCCATCATCCGTAACAGCTTTCAACTTTTTATTTATTTTTACTTTAAATTCAATGCATGTTTATTTTTTTTATAATAAAATAAAAAATAAACATGCAAAGTAAGAAACATGAGTGAATAAAGTTATAAGATGAAACAGCAACGTTATGAATAATGTTTTAATATAAACTGTAAGTTAATTATTACTGAGCTGGAACAGTGTGAAAGGTTTTGAAGCAGTTCTTAGCACACAGAGCTATTAAACAGGTGGAACATTGTATTTTTGTTCTCTGTTCTCATAAATCATATCCACTTTCGTATCCCAAAATCCATCAGAGTACCCGTACCTCTATACGTTCCCCTTGTGAAAACCAACTACAGGCAAAACTCATTCTTCATAAGAGCAAGCAGATCGCTAAATGTTGCGTCAAGGGATACTGATTTCGATATTTTCAATACCAGCATCAATGATTTGAGGCGTAAGCTAAGCCAGAGATTCTTTAATAATGTATCTATACCTTAACAAATAATAATATTCATAATTTAAATATAAGTTTATCACATTAGTGAGTACTAGTATATGTATACCATTTATCTATTTGCGAAAACTTGTAAGTGGCCTTCCATCTCATAATATGAATAATAATTGTATTTTCTAGCTGTAAGTTTTCCGAAGATTTAAATAAATAAATAAAAATAGTCATAATAAACCGATCAAGTGCGAGTCGGACTCATGCACGAAAGGTCCATTCCGGCCAAAAAATCCCTTAAATATTTATTTTATAATAAATAAATAAAATTAGTCATAATAAACCGATCAAGTGCGAGTCGGACTCATGCACGAAAGGTCCATTCCGGCCAAAAAATCCCTTAAATATTTATTTTATTTAAATGTAATTATTATAGATTACATTATTCGATAAAGTTTAATAAAAGCCTTTTATTAAACTTTATCTAATTTAACTTTATTTAACCAATTTCTGTAAAGTTGCATATAGTAAATTATTTTTTGAAAAATAACGTCATAAAGAAGTTTCACTTACGAGTGTACGCTAGTACACGCACACATTAAATTTATTATTAAAGTGAATATACAAATAAATAATGCAACAGACAAACTATATATTGTATATATGGAAATTGATATTTTTTCAATGCAGGAACAAACAATGGGACATTATTTCCCAGTTTGTTCAACCTAAGAAAATACAAGAAAAATCAACGCTACGAAGACAAAAACCGAAAAAGTCATTCAGAAAACATATCTAGTTTACATAAATATTTTGTTTAAGCACTTACCAGATTTTTTTTCTGCAAAAACTTTCAAAATTCCCGGGCTAACCAGTTTTTTCGTTAAATAATTTAATCTTTGTTTTTGACATTGACATATGACGCCAGTTCGCGGCTTTGTACAAAATGTTGCCATACTTAAGTTTTAAAAGATCTGTAGGATTGTTTTGTTTCTGAGGTTGTACTGATTAGAGTACCATTAAAAAATATAAAATACGGTTGGGTTAAGTGGGAAATAGTTTCCCAATATTTGATTAATGGTAATTCATATTATTCTAAAACGCACGTATGTGCACCTTTGAATTTTTTTTTAGTAATTGTACACACCAACACGGACCGAAAGTAGTTTTCAATGAATTTATGTTTTCTTATTGAAGCGCTATGTTGTTATTTGATTTTTTATGACTGATTACTTGAAAACTATAAATATTTTTTAAAATCTAATTTTGTCACAAATACGAACAAAATAAGAGCTATTTGTGCATGTTTGTTTTAAAGGCGCACTTTGAGATACGCAATTTTGCAAAACGTTACCGCAGCAGGAAACTTAAGTATCTCGAAAACTCGAAGACGCACAAATTATATTTATAGAGCACGAATTTGTAAAATATATGCGCTCATGCTCATATATATATATTTTTATATATGCTCTTTATCAATTTTAACTCTCTGATAATTCGTTTAGAATTTTCCTGCTGGAACAACATTACCCAACAGGAATCATTCAAAACGACAACATACAATTTTTTTTTTGTTCGGCGCAAATTTACAGCAGATAGAGCAGAAACAAATAACAGGCAGTTACAAATAAAACAACAAAATCTCTTTTAAATTTTAATCACTCATACACTTTCTTGCACGGGTGGCTCGTATCCCTCCGGCCTCTCCGACTTGTCCCCAGCCTCTCCCCTCTTCCCACTGCCACCCTCACCGTGGAGTTCCATCAGCTTGGAGATCTCGAATCGAGGTCTCTTCAGCACTTTCACCTGAAAATGAAGAGACTTGTTTTAGTCATGTTTTGGAGGGTAAGACGGAATGTTAGTTGAAGGGTTGTCAGCGATAAATCAAAAGGGAACACAAGTTATCATCACATATGTTGTCATTGCGAGCTAGGTGTGTCATCATAGGTAAGATATTTATATTTATCTCCAAAATATAACAGAAACGAAAAAATGGAGTTACATATATATTTTTTTATTTGATAGAAAGAGCATACGAGCATGCACTATAGAAGTGCTAGTTTCTGCCATGGATATGCAAGATGTGGAACGAGCTTCCTCCTGAGGTATTCACGGGGCGTTATGACATAGGGCTCAAAAAAAGGGGGGGGAAAGGTCTCTCCTTCTAAGCTACCGATGCATTGGCGACTCCTCTGGTGTTGCATATGTCCATAGGCGACGGTGACTATTTCCATCAGGTAGCTACCGATGCATTGGCGACTCCTCTGGTGTTGCATATGTCCATAAGCGACGGTGACTACTTTCCATCAGGTAGCCTATCTGCCTTATCATTAGGTTTGAGTATAAAAAAAAAAGTGGTTAATGCCGACCATGGAAAACTGTAATCCAAGTGTTTCAATTATTATTTATTAAAAGATGGACTGCAAGTTTGTTTTTCCTTCCAATAGTATTTTAACAAAAGGGTCAAAATTTTCTGAATCTTGACCATGATACAATGTACTTTATTACAGTTATAGCCTTATAACAAAGATATAAACTTAACCCTTCCATCCAAGTCGTTTTAATTTTTGTACAATTTTCTTAATTCCAATAAAAATATTTACAACTACCCACAAAACACAATACACCAACATACCTTCCGAATGCACACGTCACGCAGCGGGAAGATACTGTGGCACACCTTCTCGATGTCCTTAGCGATGGAGTCGGGGATGAGCTTGTTCACCACCTCGCGAAGCTCCGAGCTGGTGACGTCACGAGTGATGATTTCGCACATCTTCTTTCTGATGGCACGCACCTGAAGACATGGTAAAAGAATCATGTACCATGATGTATGATAAGGAGCAGAATGTTTTATAAAACAATTTAATCATTGAAGCCATGCGTGAAGTTTTCTTTGAATGGCGCAGGTCGGGGCGGTTTTAATGTTAAAAAAAACCTATGCAACGCTTCACGCAAATTTTTAACCAGGTTTTACCACATGCTGACCACCACCTGGTAATATTTGCAGCTTTCGTCATATTTACTCTTTCTGGTGTACATTCCAGGTTTGAAAAATTGTGACTATTTTCTTGTAGTGGCGGCAAAAAAAACTTTATTCGGTTACTAATAGTCAGCGCCTTCTGTTTGCGCGTCAACAAACACAACTTATCCTTTGAGTGCTCCTAATCATTTACGGTTTCTGTATCCGCGGCATATGGTTTGAAACAGCCCTCGTGTATAAGGAGCTTAGATTGAAAAAGTTTGTACAGTCAACAGAAAAGTTCGCGCGGGTATAGTTCCTCATACACCGCAAATACAGAAACTGTAATTGACTGTTTTTCATAAAAAAAAAGCTTTAAAAATAATTGTAGCTACGACCACAAAGAACTAATATAAACAATTATAAAAGAATCATTAGTGGTGATGGCATTTCATATTTGCAGTTTGAAACGATATAGAAACCATTTTGGGTAACTATATAGCTGGACTGCAAAACATTGACATGAAAGCAAATATAGAAACCGGTTAAGTGCGAGTTAGACTCGCGAACGAAGGGTTCTGTACCTATAATAACATAAGGGCTATAAAAACGACCAAAAAATCACTATTGTATGTGATCCCCTCCTTACATATTTATTGTAACCTGTTTATTTTTACTAGACATTGGATTATATGCATTTGAATATGCAAATATTACAGTTTCATAGCGTTATCGCGTATTTTCGTACTTTTTCATTAGTATTGTCACAAGATAGTTCGCAGTTTCTTCTTTTAGTTGGCTAATATCTATCATAGTTCAAGTTTGACGACGAAAAAAAAGGTCATCAAATCTGTATAGATTTCTATACCGATTTCAGTTTCACAACCAAAAATGGTATTTTGATAATGCATATTTTGTATAATATTTACCATTTTTGTGCATATTTCACCCTTTTATAGTGCATATTTTGGCATTTAATACAATCCATTATTACATTTAGGGTTTATTCAGACAGACCGGGTCGGAGAGTATCGGCTCGCATTTTTTCTACAAACAGATCGGATCGTATACTCTTGGAAGTGGCCGGAGCGTAGCCGCTACGCGAGAGAATGGGCACGCAATCAGAGCTGGTCGCCTCCTCTTATTATTTCACACGAAGCGCGTTCAAACATTTCTAATGACAAAGGTGCACATACAAAAATAAACCTTAATACAATTACACAAACCTCTGTTTGCAACGTGATAAAAATCTGCTCTCCTCTCCAAGCCGGACTGTGTGAACGGAGCTTTATGCTGTAGCTCATTTTTTTTTATCTGACTGAAGTAGCAAACGAGCATGCAGTCCACCTGATGGTAAGTGGTCACTGCCGCCCATGGACACCTGTAAGCAACTTCATACAAAACATGGGATTCGTCTGAAGTCAATTACAGATGCGTTGCTACTCCCGAGGACTATGATGGTCACCTCATGTGAAAGAAGTGCCGTGCTCATACCAAATAAATGAACGTACATACAAAGCTACATACATACATTTAAACATATTTCCCTCAGGATGCAGTTGGGTAAACAAAAAGGCAGCTAGGTACAAACCTGAGTGTGCTGAGCATAACAGGTCTTGCGTTGGCTGAGAATGTCCTTGTTGGTGAAGCCGATGCAGAACACGCGGAGCAGGTAGCCATCGGTGGTCTTCACGTCAATGTTGGCCTCCACCAGTGTCTGCCATTTCTTGACCATCCATCTAGAAAGATAATATTATATATTAAGTAAAATTGCAGCTGCCCTAAACCAATTGGCAATCCATACTTCCATACTAATATTATAAATGTGAAAGTGTGTTTGTTTATTCCTCTTTCACGTCTCCATATAGCCATTATATGATATGGTTTATATGCTGAGAGGGCGGAGAGTGACGTAGGCTGCTTTTTACCGCGCTCTCTCTTTCCCATGAGAGTAACGATGTTTTGTTATTTGATACATATTTAGTAGTTACAGACGTTGTTAATAAATGGCGTTAGTAAAACTCATTTGCAGGTCCGAATCAAGCTATCAAATGCTAATGTTAATTCCCTTTGACCGTGCGGGCGAGCCGTGGGTAAGAGCTAGCCTGGTAATATACTGAAAGAAATTTCTTTTTGAAATAGTAGTCCTATCATATATATTATATGTTCTTTGTTTCTCTATACAAAAACTTAAAAATAACATTATATTTCAAAAAGTTCTAGAATGTGAAGCGTATCAATTCACTTGATCAATGCGGTAAAGTTTAGCCTAAAAATTCCCATTCAGAGAGGAGATATGTGCCCAGCAAGGGCACAATAATGATACATATTCCTTTAATTTGTTTTTCAATTATAATTTCTACCTAAAATTCTATTCTCATACTAATTTCTTAAGCTTTGGCTTAAGAAGTTAGTATGTAATACATCAAATGTAGTAACGACATGAAAGGTCCACATAAATAGTTATATAGACACTACATCATGTGGTAACATATATTATCTGCAGCTTGAAACGATATAGAGGTCATGTAATATACTTCTATATAGCTGGGCTGCAGTAGAAAAAAACATGCGGCACTCGGGGACTGCCGCGGTAAAGCTATTGCATAGGATTTTTTTGTCAACTTATGCAATTATAATTGATTGTTTTTTTCTTTGATACTATATCCTCACAAACAGCAGCTTACATATTCGTCCAATTTCCGAGTAGCTCGTCTCGATCCGTGCGAGCTTCGCACTGTCATACCATATACATACACGTCAAGCGAACGCTCGGCCGCCCTACATTTGTCGGAGTGGGGGGTGTTAGGTTTCTTACGTTACGGAATTTCTCGATTCGTTCACCGCCCTCAAAGCCCGCGATAAAAGCTATGCAATAGCTTAATAAAAAAAAATTAAAACAAGCTTTGTAGTAGTCAAACCCATCATTTTGTTGCATGTTACAATTTTTCATCATATAAAAGCTTGCCAAGTCGAAGGGGAAATTCCAATAAATACCCTATCACTGCTAATAAAATATAGAGTACAATTACTTCAAAGTACAAAAAATGATGTACAGTATTGGTGGCAATTGCACGTACAGGCAAACAAACGCCATCTAGCATCAAGTAGCAAGACGGTACCCACCTGAGCTTGTCAGTGGTGAGGTCCATTCCGTGGAAGTTGCAGAGAACATTGCGGCCCTGCACGTCCTCGGCGATCAGGCGGAACTTACGGAACGACCTGTGATCAAAATATGTTATGATATTAGGTGTATGCTGTGTGGTATCTGTTTATAAACGCATTTCAATTCTATCAATAGATGTTGTAAGTGATTAAGGAGAAAAAATTATATAGGACATAGCAGAGATGTTATGGATACGAAACTTCGGATCTATGATTAATATTATACCGGTTTTGTATACGGATATGTTATTATTTCGGATTAACTGTTACCTTCGGATAGTTTCGGTTACGGATATTAGATTTTTAAGGAATTAAAAGTAAAATAGAAATAGTTAATAATAATCTGTGTTACCATTAGCTTGTATGAATCCAATAATAAATTTAAATTCAAATTAAAGACATACTTATTAATGAATAATTATTATAATATAAATGACTTCTTAAATGATAGGGAATATTAATTATCCTTGAATTAATAATAACGTTAATGACTAATTCACACATATTTATGTAATGAATAATTTATATTTGCATGCTATCACATTGATAGCAGGACAAGCGAACAAATTTTATTTGTAACATCTGATATTATGTACCTGTTCTGTGCAAATAAACTATTACTATTACTGTATCAGTTATTGTTAAACCTAACTAAACAATATTAGGTGTTTTTTACTAAAAACATGTTGCTTATGTTCCTCTTCTATCAGAAATTATCCGAAACTTTTATAACATTTTCGGTTATAGACAGTTTTTTATTTTAGGTATCCAATAGTTTCGGTTACGGAGCTACATAACATCCCTAAGAGATAGTATTATCAAGTTACTGTGTGGTGTCAGTTTTGAGTAGTAACAATAATTCTTTCCATAGATGTAGTAGGACGACTAAGCGACAACATGCATCCACTGGGATCAATAATATGCATGCCAGACATGGTGACTGGTAAAACCTCCTTTAGAGAACATCTATGCAGTCCTATTAAGTCCTACAGTGGACTAAAAAGGCCAACGTGTGATTGCATGGATGGAATAATATGAACTTCATAGATAATATTTTTTGGGTCATCCCTACCACGTAGAATTGATGAGTCCGTCAAAGGTATGAAACAGTATCACTATACTGACACACGTTATTTGAGTTCCATCCTTTAAAATTTAATTAATGCATTTATAATTCTAAGTCTGAGTATTTAGTGTATTAGATTTTTCTGTACCTATGAGTAAATGTTATCTGTTTAACATAAAGACTAAATATCAAATAATGTAATATATCATAAATATATTATCAATGATGTACATTAAAATTTAATACCATTTCATACACAGGCAAACAAATTAAGAAAACTTGTGGAAATACCTATTTTATTACTTCATCTCGGATCTCCAAACTACATTCATAAGACAAAAAAATGACACTTTATCTAGATGTAAAATAAGTGTTTCGAGCGTTATTATCCATGAAAAGCAGGAATATGTATATAGAATTTATATCCTCACCTTTCCGCATCAGTATCAGCTTGAAGATCAGCCAGGGAGACTTCGAAGACGCGCCCTTTCAGGCCCTCCGAAGCAATCTTGGTTCCCTATAACAAACTTCTGAGGGTTAGCACCACAAAACATTAGAAATAACTTCTTTTTTATTAATATAATTGTAATCAGCAGTAAAATCAAAAGGGAACAAACATTTTCATCAGGTTTGTGTCATTGCGAGCTAGGTGTGTCATCATTTGGGTACACAGTATCTTCCTACTAGTATATTATGTTTCTTCAAACCAGCATTGCTTACAATCACTACATAGTATAAAACAAAGTCACTTCCCGCTGTCTGTCCCTATATATGCTTAGATCTTTAAAACTATGCTACGGGTTTTAATGCAGTTTTTTTAATACTTAGAGTGAATCAAGAGGAAGGTTTATATGTATGATACAGTAGAAAAACACTGATAATTTTAGATTTCTAATTTTTAGGCGGAACGAAGTTCACCGGGTCAGGTAATTTCATCTATAATTGCAAGATATGGTTAAAATGAAAACAGGTACTACGAGCACTGATTGTAATGTTGATTGCTTTGATTTTAATAGCAACCAAATAAATGAATAACTAAGCAAATCTAACTAAATATGTCTTAGAATTTAAAAACTTTTGCTTTTTCCATTTGATAAGTAGCAAGCAAATAATTAATAATCCAGTCAACATAAATAATGCTTCTTAGGGAATATACCCACGTGGCGTAAATCACAACGGATCTGATAGTGAAAGCTTCAGGTTCGATCCCTGACTAAACAACCTCGTATTTATGACTTTGAATCTCGTCAGAACTTTGGTAGCGTTTATCGCACTCACAACGTAACCTTAACATTCAACGATTTTCCACTATCATTTAAACGAATACTAATCTGATGCAGAAGCATTTTTCAAGGTAATTTGAACGGGACTGCAGTGTTGCTAGCGCTGCGGTAAATTAACAACACGCAGCGCGTGTAGGTACTGCACATGCTTGTCTAAGGCACGGTTCGTCCATTCATCAACCCTTTGAATCCACGGCTGGAGATAGGGCTTTCCTAAATGTAACCACTTTAACCGGTCCTGTGCCTTCTGAATCCAGCGGCTTCCCGCTGTCTTCAGTACATCAGTCTACTATCTCGACCCTCCTTTAGGCAAAAGGAGCACAAACCACGATTGAGAGTAAAATATTTACATACAATGCGGAACCTAACAAAATCATAACCTACAAAACAAACATGGCTGACAAACCTGGGTACGGTTGACAAGCGTGGTTCCCACTTGTCTCTTCGTGAACATTGACGGTGCCTTGACATCGTACCAGTCTTTGCGGGTGAAAGGATCTACGCTGCAATAAAAAGAATGGCGATTATAACCTGTAAATAATACAACTTACCGATAGCTCGAATTTAAAGGATATTTTACACTTTAATCGCATTGGAAAGCGATTTTAAACATTTTTGTATATCAATTATTTATGTTTTTAACAAATACGGAATAGTTTTGTTGATAAAATGCAAGAAACACTAACTAAATAATACTCGTATGATCAGCCTGACACGAGTCAGCGATCTCGAATCCACAATTACTTCAAACATCACAAGGAACATAGTTCCATTAGCACATTTATTGAATAGCACGGGATTTAAGCAATCGAAATTGCAGTTTATTCCAAACTTACATCTTCTTTTTAACACCCTTTTTGCCGCCTTTCGAGAGGCCTTTATTTTTACCGACCGCCATGTTCAGACTCAAACTTGAGAAAGACTAGGTTTTGTTTATGGACGGAACAGCTGTCAAAATTGTTTATGGTTTCGCGTATTTTTTTAATTGTTACAATAATTTGCTACCTTTGATTCTAATTCTTTGGCTAAGGCCAAAGAAATATTGCTTCCTTCGAGTTCTTCATAGTACATGAATAATATATCCTTCAGATGCAAATATAAGTATTCTTGATTTATTTTATTCACAAAGATGATTTTATAAGCAACAGTGCTTATGAAACCATCTACATAACATACGATAAACACGCAAACAAATGTTTGAATAGAAAAAAAAAATCATTATAACGTTAATCTAAACCTGCAAAAACCTAAATTTAGTACTTTAATCTCGTTACATTTTAGATGTTTTGAATACTTTGGTTTTGAATAAAAATATATAAGTTATATAGCATTAATTGTTTCGCCTATCGTTCGTAGGACCTCGAATGGAGGAGGAGGAGTGTAGGAGGAGTCCAGGAGTGTAGGCTTGTCGCCAAGAACTCTAATTGAGCACACGGCGAATACATTTTAACTGTATATTGCACTGGGTTCTATATACATAAACAATATTTTTTACGCTAATGAGCTGATGCAATACAGGGCTGGTTCAACCTAATTGCCTGACTTCTACACATAAACATTACTTGATACACTGATACTGAGTTACTGCAATACAGGGCTGGTTCAACCTGAATGCCTGATACTGGGCTTCTGCAATACAGGGCTGGTTCAACCTGATTGCCTGATACTGAGCTTCTGCAATACAGGGCTGGTTCAACCTGATTGCCTGATACTGAGCTACTGCAATACAGGGCTGGTTCAACCTGATTGCCTGATACTGAGCTTCTGCAATACAGGGCTGGTTCAACCTGATTGCCTGATACTGAGCTACTGCAATACAGGGCTGGTTCAACCTGATTGCCTGATACTGAGCTAATGCAATCCAGGGCTGGTTCAACCTGATTGCCTGATATCATCCCATCCTCAGATGCGGATGCTCTTACTCGTCACACAGAATGTCGGGGACTTACTGCCCCTGGTGGCCTCCAACCTCCCCTACAGACACCCCGTGCCTCGCCTGAGAACTGATTCTGTAAATCTGATACTGATCGCAATTAGTCCGGCGCATCGGTTATCTCACTGATACTATAGTCGCGCAAACTGATAATACACACAACAGACATCTGATAATGTTCGCACTGAGTATATATATAAAAAACTTTCTCCTTTTCTCACAAAAATCAATTCATCTTTTTACTTGGTTAATAATGCCATGACAACTTGACAACGTCACAGATTTAAAAATAAGAAAAATAATTCAAATAAAACTTTTTGCTTACAATAATATTTCGCATTCACGACAAGGCTGTCCCTCAACCAGGTGGACTGATGACCTGAGGAAGATGGCGGGTAATCGCTGGATTCACATGGCTCAAGACCGGTCAAAGTGGCGCAGATGAGGCTTATGTCCAGGAGTGGACTTTCAAAGGGTGACAGATGGATGGATGAAGTGTTTCGCAAAGTCCTTATGACAAAAGGTTTTTTTTAAATGGGTAAATTAGCTTAAGTGTATAAATTATAAGTTTAAGGATTATAAATGTAATGTATTGTAAAATTACATTAATGTTTACAAGGTAACGTTACAAATTAAGTGGGTAACACAATATTCTGAGTTACTTACAGATTTTGTGTCTAGCGGGAGTAACCGGATTCTACTTGAAATCGATCACAGATGCGTTGTCACTGCTGAGGGTAAGGTTCTTTTTTATAGTTATATCTCTGTATCAAAGTGTATAATGAAAACGTCTATGATTAGCCTGAAAGAAAAGAATATTTTTGTCAACAAGAAACGTCTGTCACTTCTAATCACATGTCATGTTTGTGCTTAATCTGTGAAACATTATTTTCGTAAGCGGAAACGTCACGCCTCCCGTCTCGTCATTTTTCACCAACTCGTTTGGTTGATCGGTCTGGTACTGTAAATTTTCACATTCGAATTTCAAGTTTAGTTTATAGGCGTGTCGAAATTTCTCGTGATCACATTATTTACTTCACCGCATTTTTTTTAATCTAGTAGGTGCATTCTTGGAAAAGTGAAATCAGTGTAAATAATTAAATATTTAATTTTTGATAATGGGTGCGAAAGTTTCTAGAGATGATTTTGAGTGGGTCCATACTGAGGAGCCTCATGCGAGTCGCAGGAAGATCATATTGGGTAAGTTACGTCATATTTAATTAACTCGTTAGATTTCCAAAAACGAAAATTGTCGAACTAGGGAACGAAAATGTTTGACCATTTGAATCGTTGTTTTTTTCCGGCAATTGTTACAATTTGCCGATTGTGGTCACGAAAATTGCTAAATATAGTATGTTAATGCTTTTCATAACGCGTTGTAAGTTGATAATATAATCAAATTATGAGGAACTGGCATTAAAAGGTCCGTATTAATGTTATAATCGGCATTTACGATCAAAAATGTAGCACCCTCCCACTCTTCTCAGTTTCATCATATCAAGACTCATTCATTAATTTATATGTCAAGATAATACTTTAAAACAGACAATTATAGATTAAATATACTAAAATAGGTATCCAACCATATCAATTCTACCATAACCGGCATTTGAAAAAGGAACGATTATAAAAAATAATATCGTGAGTCTGGTGTAAGGAACAGCTTTACCGTTAGTCTCGTCTAATATTATGAGAATTCTAGAATATTCTGTAATACTAGTTTCATTAATGTGTAAGAAATGGTACAAAACAAAATGAATAGACATATTGGCAGATCTTGAACTTTTGTCCAGATCAAGACGTATGAAGGCGAAACAAATTAAGGGCTCCTTAAAAATGATAGGGAGTCATACTTCGTCAACCCATTATTTTCCCACTGCTGAGCAATGGTCTTCTCTCGGAATGATAGAGTTTTAGGCCAAAGTCCACCATGCTGGCCAAGTTCGAATTGGTGGTTGAGGGTGTCACTTAACTCAATGTCAAATTGTCTTATGGCAAGGGGTTAGGTATATCAGTCTTTAACAGTCTATGTGTTACGTACTAAAATGACTGCATATTTTGTTTTTATTAAATTTGAAGTATGAAATACCTATTGTATATCTAAATTTGACATGATAGTCATGAGGATACAATTAATTTTAATGCTTTACATTTTCATTTTATTTTCTCATCTATATGTTAATATGTTAAGCAAAAACTTGTGAGCCGTTTTTAAGATACTTGTCACAGATAGAGGAGTATGAAATAATAGTTGATGTACAGAAGGATAACGTGATGCTAACATTTTATTCAAATAATGCATAACACATACATAAAATCAACTAAAACACATTACACACACTACCTTGCATTTGACTTACATACTTAATAAACGAAATAGAACATTTGATCTCTTACTATGAAACATCAAAAATGTCACTTAACTTTGTCAAAATGCCCACTATTGTTTTTAAATGAAATAGAACATTTGATCTCTTACTATGAAAACACATAACATCAAAAATGTCAGTTAACTTTGTCAAAATACCCACTATTGTTTTTAAATGCAGCTTGACTATTAAACCTCATTTTTGCCTTTAACAGGCGAGTTCAAAATAACTTGAAAATTATTACGGTTTATTTGAATTTGAGAAATATTTGTGCTAAGTACTTTGGACAATATGAAGTTTAGTTTGTTAATTTAAATTATGGTCAAATTTCGACTGTTGTGACGGGTGACAAGTATTCTAAATTATTCAATATGTTTCTAAATTTGTCACAAATATGTATATGTTATCAGAGGTCACAATTAATGTTAATTAATTTTCAGCCTTATTTTATTCCATTTTTATTAACACCTGAATGTGTATTTATACATATATTTATATATAAAACATTTTTAATATTATAACTACAATTAATTACTATGACTCAGAGATTTCCAATCTTACATAGCCGTTTGCTCTCTAGCTAGCTACTTGATATAGATACTGTTAAATAGTAGCTAATATGTTATTGTTATGTTTATATAAACATAACAATAACATAATGGTCACTAAACATATATATGTTTAGTGACCAATAAAAAGATATTATATTCTATTCTACCTTACATGAATCTTCGTTTTTGTTATATTTATGAGAATTTAGATTTTAAAGTTTACAAAAAAAATTAACAAAAAAAGTTTTTTAACAAGAATTTAAACCTCTTGCTCAAATCAATTTAATGTGGGTGAAGAACGTATCTAGTTTACACTCGTTGCAATGTTTGTCAAACTCACACATTAGGTATTTATAATTTTTTATCTTTATCAACACAGGGTGCCATGTGTTGATAAAGATAAAAAATCGACTCACAATGAGCCTCTTTACTTAATACACCAGAGCGCGGCAACGCACACTTTGAGAACTTCTGTTAAAAGTACTTTTCAGTTTCATTTCTTCAATTTTCAATTATACATACAGCACCAGATTATCGAACTTCGTTCCGCCTAAAAGGAAAAAATCTAAAATTATCAGTGTTTTCCTACTAGGTATATTATTGCATGTATTATACATAAAAACCTTCCCCTTGAATCACTCGGTCTATTGTAAAAAAAACTGCATTAAAATCCGTAGCATAGTTTTAAAGATCTAAGCATACATAGGGACTTAGGGACAGACAGTGAGAAGCGACTTTGTTTTATACTATGTAGTAATTATGTTCATAAGTATAAGCATGATGTTTTTTTGGTCTTGAGGGGGAATCCTACAAAAGGTTCTTGACACAGGGTCACAGCGATTTTTACCGCACTAAAACCCTCCGGTGGCCGTTCTTGGCGCCACAAAGGGGACTCCGGGATCTCCAAAGGAACGCAATCGGAATCCTCTGAGTGCATTGCCCCATCGGGCTGCTTCCAGATGGGCGGCTGATCACACCACTCCGTCAAGTCCTTACGATGGTATGCGACCACACATTGTCTTTCCCGGGGTCGCCTGACCGAACGTCGTTCGAGCTCCCACTCTAGCCGCCCGCTACCCCGGAAGCCCCTATTAGTCTTACGATAGGCAGGAGATACCGTAGCCCTATTCTAATCCCGGAACTACAGGGACGATAATCATGATGCTACGAATAATTTTTACTACATTTTAAACTTGTAGTAAGTCTTGGCTCACTTTAATATGAAGCGACCATCACAGTCCTTGGGAGTAGCAACGCATCTGAAATTGACTTTATAAAACCTTTGTTGTGTATTAAGTTGCAAATGACTGGGCTGCAGTTGCCACTTACCACCTGCAAATCGATTGGTTGGTTGGACAGAAAAACACACTTTCTACACTCATACCCACAAACACTAGGATTTTCTCCAGTGTCGTGGGTACCATGGACACACACACACAAAAACCCAGACCCAGAATATGAATCTAAACTCATAATTCAGATACCTTGGCCGGGAATTGAACCCGGGACCCATTGTGCGTCAGACCGGTATGGTAACCGCTCAGCGCTACGTGGTTCGTCAGAAGAGTTGATTGGATAAAAAGGGCTTGTTATAAAATAAAAGAACAAAATATATTTTATTTTTGTTCTGTTTAAGTCTTAATTAAATCATGTAAGTATTAATTAACAAATTGTATTAACAGATGTCTTGTAAAATTACCATATTTGAATGCAAATAAATAATTTTATATTGTTGAACAATGTTGGTTAATTAACATTAACAATTATTCATTTTGATAATGCATTTTTTTGAACAAAGAATTTTCAAAATAAAATCTTTGGTTGAATGTATAGTTTTTATTATACTATTTATGATTTTAGGTTTTATTACATTTTTGGCAAAGGGTCTTTGGCAATTGGAGATCTCCCTCCAGGCTAGGTGATCATGCCTGGGGAGCGGCCGTGCTCAGACAGTCGTTGTTCGGAACTTGTATAGGTATATGCGGGGTATTGAGAATACTTCGATAGCGTGTTTCAGAATACTAGTACCGCCATCTCTTGATGAGTAGAGGGAGGTCGCCACACATTTATATAGGGTACTACTTGAATCCCGCAGCTTCGCCCGCGTTAACAAAATTTAAGTTAATCCAGAGTGTCAGCTAATTTTATGAAAATCGCTCTAGCCGTTTACACGTGAAGAAGTAACTTGCTAAGTATTCTCGCTTTCTTACACCACAGGACAAGTACCGTCTTCGTGGAAGGTAGCCCTTGTTCACCCTGTACCCAAAAAGGTGACCAAAGTGACCCGGCCAATTATAGGCCAATAGCAATAACCTCCTTGCTCTCAAAGGTAATGGAGCATGTTATAAACACATAGCTCCTGAGGTACCTCGAGGACTACCAGCTGATCAGCGACCACCAATACGGTTTTCGCAAGGGCCGTTCAACTGGTGATCTTCTGGTATATCTCACACACCGCTGGGCGCAAGCCATTGAGAGCAACGGAGAGGCATTGGCAGTGAGCCTAGATATTGCCAAGGCTTTCGAACGGGTCTGGCACAGGGCCCTTCTCACGAAACTTCCATCGTACGGTCTCCCCGAGAGGCTGTGCACGTGGATGGCTAGCTTCTTGTCTGAGCGGTACATCAAGGTCGTAGTCGACGGGTGCTGCTCAGACACGAAACCCATTAATGCTGGTGTACCTCAAGGTTCCGTCCTCTCTCCCACACTGTTTATTCTGCATATCAATGACATGTTGCAACAAATCAGCAACATGCATTGCTATGCAGATGACAGCACGGGGGATGTTCTATACACAGGCCGTGCGAACGCCTCTCGGACACTCGTGGAAGAAAGCAGAATCCGACTCATGTCTGAATCCGAATGTGTCTGAAATCGAGAACTCTCTGGAGCGGGTCTCGACATGGGGTCGACTTAATCTTGTTGAGTTCAACCCCACGAAGATACAAGTCTGCGCGTTTACCGCTAAAAAAAACCCATTTGTTGTAGCGCCAAAGTTTCAGGAAATTCCGCTCACCATTAATAAAAGCTTGGGGATCCTGGGAGTTGACATTTCGTGTCGTGTACCGTGCCAAAATATGCAATAACGCTTAAAACTGTTATTATATGCATTTGCATTTTTTATCCAACTCAGGTGGCAATACGAGCATGCAGTCCACCTGATGGTAACCGGCCACTGTCGCCCATGAACGTCTGTAATCAACTTCACACAGAACATGGGTTCCATCTGAAGTCAATCACAGATGTGTCGCTAATCCCGAGGACTAGGATGGTCGCCTCATGTGAAAGTGTGCCGGCAACCACACCCTTCCTTCGAAACGCAAGGAATGCTTCACGCTAGAAATAGGTGTGCATATGGAAATATGCAAATGCATATAATCCGATGTCTAATAATAACATACGTAACATCACTAACGCGACCACACATACCACCGTCCTTCCTGGGGTCGGGTTGGATGTATTTTTTTCTCATTATAACACAAATCTCCACAGACTGATCGTCCGTGCCTTTTTTCCACAATAGTTCTTTTTTTTAAATTAATTAGTCTTTATTTCTTAGTTCCCCGTTAGGCCATCGTTGTTACCATTACACTGTTGTTTGCGGTGGTGGCGAGGTTTGAAGGTTGGCTGGATGGTTTGAAGTTCCACTATTGTCGTCCGGAAGCCCGTTTTAGTCGCCTCTTACGACAGGCAGGGGATACCGTAGCCCTATTCTGATCCCGGAACTACAGGGACGAGTGGTGCTTACCTGGCACTCGAACCCCGATAAAAATACTGAGTTTCAGCCTTTATGCTAGTAATGGTTCAGTCACCTTGTACAGTTCAAAGGTGACATTGAGTATTCAAGGTTAAAAGTTCTGGATTACAACAAAGATAAGGCTTAGAAGTAAAAAGTTACACGCTAACTGAACATGTTTTTATGAGTACTTATTGGCCATTTTTTGGATTGTTTCTTGCATAGCTTTGAAATAATGTTGTAGTTATTGTAGATATTATATTGAAATATTTACTTTTTATAGTTTACTAGTCTTTGCCCGCGGCTTCGCTCGCGTTAAATTTGATTCGCCACCTTAAGTGTCCTGAAAAATCATGACGACTCCGGGGTCTCCAAAGGAACGCCACCGGACTCCTCTGAGCGCGTTACCTCATCGGGCTCCTCCCAGATGGACTCACTACTCCGTCTAGTCTTTACGACGGCTTACGACCACACATACCGCCGGTGGTGCGACTTCACACACCTCCGAGAACTTTTTTTTTTAAAGAACTCTCGGGTGTGTAGGTTTTCTCACGATGTTTTCCTTCACCGAAAAGCAGTGCTAATTAATTTCTAATACGCACGTAAATCAGTGGTGCGCGCCTTGAACCTCGGACCTGCCACTGTTCCGAGCGGAGCACACGATGTTCTTAACACCGGTCGAACCTCGTGAAGTATTCCTAATCTTAAAAAACTTAAAAAGTAAATACAGCCATGGTATCGATGAACTTCCACCCTTTCTAATTAAAAATTGCGCAGAAGAGTTGACCCTACCTTATTACCTACTGATAAATCAATCACTGACCGAAGGCGTTTTTCCTGATTTACTAAAAATCTCCGTTATCAAGCCGATACATAAAAAGTGCTCAAAAACGGACCCAAATAATTACAGACCTATAGCCCTTCTGCCCACCTCATCAAAAATTTTCGAAAAGGTAATGCAAAAACGTTTAGATTCTTTTTTTGAAAAGCATAATCTGTACGATGACTCTCAAAATGGTTTTCGGAAAAAACGTTCGACTATTTTAGCCGTATATAAATATATGCAAAAAGTACTTGAAATAATAAATGACAAAAACTATGCAATAGGTATACTATTAGATATGACAAAAGCTTATGACAAAGTTAAATTTAAAATATTGCATAATAAACTGTATGACATAGGAATTCGCGGAATAACATATGACTGGTTTAATTCCTTTCTTAAAAATCGTAAACAAATCGTAGAGATAGAAAACTTTGACTCAAAAAGGGGTAGAATAGATATAATTAGATCTAAAACTATAAACATTAATAATTCAATACCCCAAGGCAGCGTATTAGGATGTATTTTATTCCTTATTTATATTAATGATCTTCCAAAAATACTTAACGACTTTACTGTGTTGTTTGCCGATGATATATCCCTTCTGACATCCTTTAAAAATAATTATAATCTTAATAAAAATCTTACTGACATTTTAAATACAATAACTGACTGGATGACTGACCACAACCTTGACATTAATTTTCAAAAAACCAAATTAATACAATTTAGACCTTATCAAAAAGAAGCACTTGACATAGATTTTACATATAAAAATACAAAAATAGAATGCGTTGATTATTTTACATTGCTGGGAATAAATATTGACTCACATATAAACTGGAAAAGACACATAGAAAAGGTTAGGACAAAACTTTCCAGTTTTATATATGCACTTAAAGAATTAAAAAAGACCACAGATTTTAAAACTGCTTTGTCCGCATACTATGCATATGCATATGCATGGCTTAGATATGGAATTCTACTGTGGGGAAATAGTGTGGATTCTTGCCAGCTTTTTACCCTACAAAAGAAGTGTGTTCGAATCCTAGCCAACATAAATGAACTAGAAAGTTGCAAACCGTTTTTCATAAAACACAAAATCTTAACCCTTACCTCCGTATACATTTTGGAAGCATGCTTGTTTGTAAAACAACATCCTGAACTATTTACAATGCAAGAAAATAAACAACGCCGGAATCAAAATAAATTTAAAAATAAGTTAGTAAAACCTACATCTAAATTAAAAATTTGTAATTCGGGTCCTAACGCAATGTGCATTAAATTATTTAATAACTTGCCTGACGACCTAAGGTTAATAGAGACAGAAACAGATTTTTCAAAAAAATTAAAAGAATATTTAATTAAAAAAGGCTACTATAAGCTATCAGAATATTTACAAACAGTAATATAAAATAGATCGGTCAGCTCGCACCATAACTCAAATTGCCACACCCTGACGGGGTTATAATGTAATGTCTTGTAAATATATATATTATGTACAACATTATGCAATAAATGACTATGACTATGACTATGACCTCCCGATTGAGAGGGCATCCAACCATAAGCTATCACCGCTCTTTAAAACATTGATTCTTAAATTATGAAAATACCTCTAATTTGTAATCATAAATGTTTATGTCGTGTTTTCAATAGATAATCCGCAAAATATAAACAGATTATAAATTTTAATCGCACACGTGTGACTGACCGCTGATAATTCGGTATCGTAATTCGTTATCAAAACAACCGTAAATTACTAATCCGATATTAACATGTCAGATTACGAAATGATCAACTCGCAATTGATAAGGATTGACGGAATTTTTTCATTTATTTTTCTGACTTCCTTTCGTGTGTTGACTAATACTGGACTCTTTCGCTTGAGCTAGTGACGGCGCAAAACCTAATGTGGGCAAGTTATTTTTTTATAGTTAGACCTAACGATAAGGCTGACGGGCCACCTGATGGGAAGCAGTCGCCTGTGGACATTTGCAACACCAGAGTCGCCAATGCATCGCCGGCTTTGGAAGAGCTCTTTTTACACCTTTCTTGAAGAACCCCATGTCATAGCGCCCCGGGAATACCTCAGGAGGAAGCTCATTTCACATCTTGCACGTCCGCGGCATGAAGGAGCGCGCAAACGGAACCGTGGAGGACCGCCACGGGTCCAGTTGTTGATAGAACTTCATCCGTCGACGAGTGCGATAAAGGAAGGGTGATGTAGGCACCAGATCAAACAGTTCCTCGGAACACTCACCATTAAGTTGGTAGAACACGCATAACATATTTGTTGACCAAAAAAGGTCGCCAGATGTATACTAAATACAGTGGATCTGTAGTTTACTACACGCTACAAATAACTGCCGCTGTGGTACCTCTTCAGTCGAACTACGTTGGTTCTACCACCTGGTGAGCAATGCTAATACCCTTAGGCTGACCTTACACTGATAATGATAAAACACAAGTGTCAATGACCAGTAATCCTGGTGCACAATCGATAGCACAATCGTATTCCAGTACAATAAAGAAGTCTTTGTGAAATTGATACGTGTTAAAATGTACCAGGTGAGAGAACCAGTGCATTATTGGGGAGGTACCTTCTCCGTACTTATTTCTAGCGTAGCAGTTCTTGCGTGAGGTAGAAGGGTGTGATCGCCAGCTTACTGTTATATATCACCATCTTTTTTTTTGCTCTCGAGGGAGAAACCCGACGCCGTGGGAGTGACGCAAGGTTATGTGGGATTTTTACTGCACTAAAACCTCCCGGTGGCCGTCCTCGATGCTATAAAGAGGACTTAAATCGGGATCTCGAAACGACCGCAACCGGAATCCTCTGAGCGCAATGCCCCTTCGGGCTCCTCCCAGATGGGCGGCTGGGCCCACCGCTCCGTCTAGTCTTTACGACGGTATGCGACTACACATACCGCCGTCCTTCCCGGGATTGCCTGACCGAAAACGGTTCGAGCTCCCACTCTAGCCGCCTGCAACCCCGGAAGCCTCTTTTAGTCGCCTCTTACAACAGGCAGGGGATTCCGTAGTCCTATTCTGATCCCGGAACTACAGGGACGATATATCACCACCATTAGTCCTCGGGAGTCGCAACGGGAGTCTGTGATTGACTTCAGGAAGAACTTCTGTTTTATATGAAGTTGTTAAAGATGTCCATGGGAGGCAATGACCATTAACTTTCAGGTGGGCTGCGTGCTTGTTTGTTACTTGATCGCTGAGTTTACATTGTTCTGTGTGGAGGACGTCCCATATGTCAATGG
This sequence comes from Spicauda simplicius, assembly GCA_949699795.1. Lineage (NCBI taxonomy): Eukaryota > Metazoa > Arthropoda > Insecta > Lepidoptera > Hesperiidae > Spicauda > Spicauda simplicius. The sequence continues at coordinate 5,783,295 of OX453084.1, forward strand.
CCAGCAGTAATCCTTTAGCGTCAGATAGCGTCAAGTACAAAATAAGTCTGTGAAAATTGATTGCGAAAAAAATGTGGAATGTTCATGAACTTAGAACTATATGAATGGTAGGCATTTCGCTTCCGTACTTGCTTCGGCAGTACATATACTAAAATTGGAACGATACAGAGAAGATTAGCATGGCCCCTGCGCAAGGATGACACGCAAAATCGTGAAGCGTTCCACATTTTTGTGTGGCTGCATGTTGTCGTACACTGACAAGGCGTAGGGGACAGTCACGCTCCCTAAGAGATGAGCCCGTAAGGGGCGCAGCGCTAGGGGGCACCGGTGGTATCCGTTGGAGGTCCCGGGGTCCCCTGCAAGCGCAGAGGAAGGCCACCGAGGAGGTTTTAGTGGGTAAAAATCCCACATAACCCGGAGTCTCTCCCAAGGCTCCGGTGTACCTTTTGAAGGTTATCGGTATCCCCTGCCTGTCGTAGGAGGCGACTAGAAGGGGCTTCCGGGGTTGCAGACGGCTAGAGTGGGAGCTCGAACCGTTCGGTCAGGCAATCCCGGGAAGGACGGCGGTATGTGTGGTCGCATACCGTCGTAAAGACTAGTCGGAGCGGTGGGCCCAGCCGCCCATCTGGGAGGAGCCCGATGGGGCAGCGCGCTCGGAGGATTCCGGTTGAAGTCGTTTCGAGATCCCGGAGTCCTCCTTTTCAGCGCCGAGGACGGCCACCGGGGGGGTTTTAGTGAGGTAAAAATCCCACATAACCCTGCGTCGCTCCCACGGCGTCAGGTACCTTTGGAAGGTTCCCCCTCGAAAACAAAAAAAAAGGCATTTCGCTTCAGTCAGGTCTACCATATTAAATTGGCTTGCCCATGCCCACGCCTCCTGGGTGGCGGTCTCGGGGTTAGTCCGTCGTTCTGCGGATGAGAGCCTTGGAGGAAAGGCGCGCCTTTGTATTTTCTGGGGCGCCTTGCTGTTGGAGGGGAGTTTCATACTCTACGCGGGGGGAAGGGCTGCGGGAGCGGCCAGGCACCGGCGGGTTCGCGGATGATTGCAAAAGCGTGCCCGTGTTCCCGCCGTACGGTGTGAGGAGAAAACACAGTGGGTGTTTAGCCGGTAAGAGTCCAGCATAACCCAGCTGCTACCCCGGGCAGCTGGGTATCCATGAGGATTACCCACTTAAAAAAAGGTCTACCATAGTAATGAGTATTCTATGTGTTAATCTAGCTCATAAATTATGTGTGTGGCAAATTTCACCGATTAATTAACGGTAGATTTTGCGTGAAAGAACAACAAATAGGTACACATACATTATCTAATTTTTTTTCATTTTGTTATTAATTTAAATGAAGTAATGGCGTCATATTGTCAGATTTCAGAAGAAAACTATTTCATTAAATAGCGAAAAAGCAGGTACAGAACAGTCCTTATCACTAAATAGTATAAAACAAAGTCGCTTCCCCGTCTGCCAATGAAGTTAATTTTGTTCAGGCACTGATGTTAACGCATCTGCTAGAAACAATGCTAATTAATGCTAATTGTAAACGAGCATTTAACATAGGACCGTGAATCTACTCTGAATTTGTGTAGTTATACTAAGATAACCAAAATGGGTGTTTCAAAATTGAATAAATTGTTATGAAACATAAACTCGAGTGCTGAAAACATTATCGCTTTCTGACGCTTTTAAAAATGTATTTACTAGCAGTGCTCTCTGTTTTACCCGCCTTTATAAATATAATAAAAAATCTATCCTCTGCCCCTTTTTCTTTGATTTCAACGGCCATATTTAAAAATTATTTAGCCTGTGTCACTGCAACTGAGTCATTTCAAATGATATGTCATCTATATATTAATACGTGAAGCAAAAACTTGTGATACGTTTCTTAATACTTGCCGCGGACGGAGGAGTATGAAATTACGCACGGTTATAGTAGATGTAGAGAAGGATTGCGCAATGCTAATATTTTTTTTCAAATAATGCATTTATTGGACCTCAAATCAACTAAAAACACCTTGCATTTGACACAGACACATACATAATAAACGAAATAGAACATACGATGTCTTACTATGAAAGCACATAACGTCAAAAATGTCAGATGTATTTGTCGAAATACCCGCTATTGCTTTTTAAATGCAGCTTAGCGAATTAAACCTCTTTTATCTTTAACAGCTGCGTTTAAATTTTCTTGAAAATTATAACGGTTTATTTGAATTTGAGAAATACTGGTGATACTTTTGACAATATGAAGTATAGTTTTTTTTTAATTTAAATTACAGTCGAATTTCGACCGTTGCGACAGGTGACTATCTATAATTTTTTTCACCCAAATAAACAGCGAACCGATTGACAGATTCCCAGATTATTCCACCGGATATAAGTAATCTTTGATACGGTATCTAATCTCGCGCGGTTGTACGCGCGTGTTCGGCGTATCGCGATTTGACGTTTTTTATGATAATTCCATTAGTCATTGATATGGTTGACAAATTGGCGATTGATGTGCAATGTCAGGATAACCGTAACCTACATTATACGAAAACAATATTGCATTTTCATTAAATAAATGCTTTATACACTCATAGCCACAAAGGATCTTCTTCTGTGTCGTAGGTGCCATGACACGTCCCTGTAGTTTCGGGATCAGAACAGGGCTACGGCATCCCCTGTCTGTCGTAAGAGGCGACTAAAAGGGGCTTTCGGGGTTGCAGGCGGCTAGAGTGGGAGCTCGAACCGTCCGGTCAGGCGATCCCGGGAAGGACGGCGGTATATGTGGTCGCATACCGTCGTAACGACTAGACGGAGCGGTGGGCCCAGCCGCCCATCTGAGAGGAGCCCGATGGGGCAACGCGCTCAGAGCATTCCGGTTGCGGTCGGACCGAGTTCCTGGAGTCCTCTTTTTAGCGCCGAGGACGGCCACCGGGGGGGTTTTAGTGCGGTAAAAATCCCACATAACCCTGAGTCGCTCCCACGGCGTCGGGTACCTTTTGAAGGTTTCTCCCTCGAAAACGAAAAAAAAGGTGCCATTGACACACACAAACACCCAGACCCAGAGCAAGTAACTAAACTCATCATTCAGATACTTGTGGCATGGCGGAGCGGTTACCATACCGGTCTGACGTGCAATGGGTCCCGGGTTCGATTTCCTGTCCTGAATGATGAGTTTAGATTCATGTTCTAGGTCTGGCCGTTTGTATATCCGTCTTGTGTGTGTCCATGGTACCCACGACACAGGAGAAAATCCAAGTGTGGGGCTATGAGCGTAGAAAGCGTAAAGCGCAAACGAGCATGCAGTCCACCTGATGATGAGTGGCAACTGCCGGCCGTGGACTTCTGTAAGCAACTTTACACAAAATAAGGGCTCTATCCGAAGTAACGCACAAATGCGTTGTTACTCCCGAGGAGTAAGATGGTGGCTTGAAATATAAGTGAGCCTACAACCACACCCTTCCATTGACAAGCATCCGCTTTACGCTGGAAATAGGTGTGGAGGTGGTTTATTTTGTTCTTGAGGGGGAAACCTTCAAAAGGTACAAAGGTTATGTGGGATTTTTACATCAGGCTCCTCTCAGGAGAGCAGCTGGGCCCCGGCATCCTCTGGTTTTACGACGGTATGGGACCACGCATACCGCCGTCCTTCCCGGGGTCATCTGATCGAACGGTTCGAGCTCCCACTCTAGCCGGCCGTAACCCCGGAAGCTCCTTTTAGTCGCCTCTTACGACAGGCAGGGGATACCGTAGTCCTATTCTGATCAAAGACCTACAGGGGCGTGGAGGTAGTACCTCCCTGTCAAACCTTATACATTACACCTTTGAAAATATTATAAGGCAGAAATGGGTATGACCTCTTGAATCGATTAAAACAAACAATTTACTTACTTAATATTTTTTTGTTCCAGAAAAATACCCAGAAATAAAAAAGTTGTACGGCTACGACCCGATGTTCAAGTGGGTGGTGACGGGGATGGTGGTCACTCAGCTGGTGACCTTGCCGTTCGTGGCGAGCCTCAGCTGGCCAGTGATGCTGCTTCTCGCGTACTGCTTCGGTGGCGTGATCAACCACTCTCTGATGTTGGGTAAGTTGGTAGCTCTTTGAGGAAGGCAACCGAGGAGGTTTTAGTGGTTAAAAATCCCACATAACCCGGAGTCTCTCCCAAGGCTTCGGTGTTCCTTTTGAAGGTTTAGAAAAAAATGTTGGCAGATCTAATAATGGGTTGACGTGATTGTATATCACTACAATCACGTCAACCCATTATTGTCCCACTGCTGGGCACGGGTCTTCTCTCAGAATGAGAGAGTTTAGGCCATAGTCCACCGCGCTGGCCAAGGACGAATTGGTGGACTTCACACACCTTTGAGAACTTTTTTTTTTAAGAACTCTCGGGTGTGTAGGTTTCCTCACGATGTTTTCCTTCACCGAAAAGCAGTGATAATTAATTTATAATACGCATATAAATCAGTGGTGCGTGCCTCCCGGTCGAGAGGGTAAGTTTCAACCATTATACAATACAAGCTCCTTATTCGCGGGGGTTCACCAAATGTCGCGAATAGAGAAATCGTAAATGAACAACAGTATTTATACCTGACATGCAAATAGAAAGCGGCAAAACTTTTTACGCGTATCGACAAAAGAAATTAAGACGCAAATAACGATTTTTTTTGTCGCGAAATTGATCAAAAATTTTTAATCCGCGAATATTGGACACTTGAAAAGCAAAGCAAACGAGCATGCAGTCCACCTGATGGTCAGTGGTCAGTGTTGCCCATGAACATCTTTAAGCAACCTTATATATGGGTTCAACCTGAAGTCAATCACAGATGTGTTGCTACTCCCGAGGACTAAGATGGTCACTTCATATAAAAGTGTGCCAGCAACCACACCCTTTCACTTCGCGCAAAAACTGTTTCACGATAGAAATAAGTGTGGCGGTCGTACCTTTAACGGTGGTTGACCAGTGTAGTTCGACCGGGGAGGTACCACCGCCACACCTATTTCTAACGTGAAGTATTTCTTGCGTTTCGATGGAAGGGTGTGGTTGCGGGCACACTTTTATATGAAGCGACCATCTTAGTCCTCGGGAGAAGCAACGCATATGTGATTAACTCAGATAGAACCTATGTTCTATGTGAAGTTGCATACAGATGTCGTAGGGCGGCGGTGACTACCTACCATCAGGTAGATTATATATGCTCGTTTCTCTTCAACCCTTCCTTCAAATTATTGTTCCACTGCTGGGCGGGTCTTCTCTCCGAATGAGAGAGTTTTAGCCTATAGTCCATCGCGCTGGCAAAGTGCGAATTTGTGGGCACATGCTCGTTTGCTACTTCATTGTTATAAAAAAAAGAAAAAAAAACTTCTCCGGTCAAACTACATCAATTCTATCACTTGTTAATTTAATATTTGTTTAATAACGGTGGAATTTCGACCACAGCGACATTCAACTGCCTAGTTAATTGAAACTCATAAGCATTCATTGCCTCAGTTATGATTAGAGGGATAAAGTACCTATTGGGAGGAATCCTTAATAGACTGTAGGATTTAAAGAAGAAATAGATGGAGTGTATAGGAATTACGGGAAATCCAATTTACAATGTACAATTTGAAAAATTGTTTTTTTACCTGCTACGTCAGAAGAAGGGTATTTAGAGCATATGTATCAGGGTTGCCAGACGTCCCGATTTTGGCGAGACGTCCGGATTTTTTCATCAAAACTAAATGTCTCGCGGGACAAATGCGGGACAGGCTCAATCCCGCTTTTCGAAAAGGACTGGACTTTTACAAAAAAATAAAAGGTCGCCATTTGCAAATATGCGTGGAACTTAAGTTTGTCGACAAAAAAAGAGGTCGCTAAACCTATGCAAATTTAAGTTGATTTGCTGTTTTTCGACCAAAAAAAAGGTCGCCAAATCCTCCGGCCCTCCTACACCGAGGAGAGGCGCAGGGCCCTTTGTAGCGCGAGGTCTGCTATCCCGCTTCTAACTATGAAGTCCCGCTTTTTTCACCCAAAAAGTTCCCTAATCACGACTTAATAACAAAAATCTGGCAACACTGGTACATATGTATGTATGTTTGTATGTATGTATTTAAACGGCTGGACGGATTGTAACATATGACATATCATTTGAAACGAATCGGTTGTGAGAGTGACATAGGCTATAATTATAAATGCGCCTGCAATCAGAGGAAAAAGGGAGGAGGAACGCTATTTCTAATTATAATAACAATGTTTTTTTTTTGAGGGGGAAAACCTTCAAAAGGTACCCGACGCCGTGGGAGCGACGCAGGGTTATGTGGGATTTTTACCGTACTAAAACCCCCGGTAGCCGTCCTCGGCGCTACAAAAAGTACTCCGGGATCTCCAAATGAATCGCAACCGGAATCCTTCCAGCGCGTTGCCCCATCGGGCTCCTCCCAGATGGGCGACTAGGCCCACCGCTCCGTCTAGTCTTTACGGCGGTGTGCGACCACCCGTACCGCCGTCTTTCCCGCGATCGCCTGGCTGGACGGTTCAAGCTCCCACTCTACTCGCCCGCAATCCCTGAAACCACTTTTAGTAGGTGGCGCTCTGCCTAGCTTCTCAATTTGAAGTATACATAAGAGTTTAGGTTTTTTTCGACTTAGGGCCGGCACTCATATGACGGAGCGCAGCGCAGCGCATTTTTTGCTGTCAAACTATTATCGTCATTGTCCCTTTAGAAATAATATCCAAAATTAAATAACAACAATTTATTTCTGAGGAGCATGGAAGCGCATGCTCGCGCATCCGCGCGCACCCGCGCGCATCCGCGCGCATTCTCCCAGTAATTAGCGCGAATTTCGGCTAGTGTGTGATTCGTTAAGAAAATTTGCGGGCATGCGCTGCGCTCCGTCATATGTGCGCCGGCCCTTAGGGTATGCTAAATATGATAATTAAACAATTTCAAAGTCCACGAACTAGAAATTTTTTGTACGTCTGAGGATTATAGCTCATCTGCAACATTATTTTTTGCTAATTAATAAAAATAAAAGATAAACACATGATAACATTGCACTAGCGGGCTTAACCACGGGAGTAACCTAGTTATATAAGTGATAATACACACAATGTACAAACACTTAAAGGCATACGTTATAGTATAGGTCATATGATTATTCACCAACCAAGGCCGCAGACATTTGTCACGTCTGGTGACATCATGGAAAATCTATATATTACGAGTACTAGATCCTGTGAAACTTTTCGTAGGAATTTGCGTTCAGTACTTTCGCCAGGAGAAAAAGTACATATAAGATTGTTGTATATTATTTGTTCAAGGTGGTAGAACCAGTGTAGTTCGACCCGGGAAGTACACCTATTTCTACCGTGAAGCATTTCTTGCGTTTCGATAGAAGGGTGTGGTTGCCGGCACACTTTCACATGAGGCGACGATCACAGTCCTCGGGAGTAGCAACGCATCTGTGATTGACATCAGATGGAACCCATGTTCTGTATGTAGTTGATTACAGATGTCGCAGGGCGGCAGTGGCCACTTACCATCAGGTGGACTGCATGCTCGTTTGCTACTTCAGTCAGATAAATATATATATATATATATAAGATTGTTGTATATTATAGAAATAGTTGTACCCTGCGCGCGTTGCTATGCCATCGCAAAGAAACCTTCGCGAGCTCATGAATAACAACTTTGCAAAAGATCATCACATGATCAAATGAATAGTTTACGATTCTATAGACCACATACAGACAAACATTCATTGTTAAAAAGAAGAAGATTGGAAAAACAAACGAGCATGTAGTCCGTCTGATGGTAAGTGACCATCCCCGTCCATGAAAATGTAAGCAACTTCAATTTAAAGCAGGGTTCTGTTAGAAGTCAATCACAGGGGCGTTGCTCCTGATGATGATCGCCTCTTATGAATGTTCTAGCGAACCCGGCGAACTTCGTTCCGGTTAAAAGTCAAAATCTAAAATTATCAGTGTTATTCCACTATATTGTGCATGTATTACACATAAAAAACTTTCCTGTTGAATCACTTTTATCTAATAAAAACTGCATTAAGAAGTGACTTTGTTTTATACTATGTAGTGAAGCCGGCAACCACACCCTTCCGCCGAAACGTTGAACTGCTTCATGCAGGTAGGTAGTAGGTGCGGCAACGGTAGAACCATACGTTTTACTATATTTAGGGGTTTCCATTATTAACTTAGATATTTTTTGCGATTTTTTGACGCCCTTTTTCCTCTTTTCATTCCCCATTGTTGAGATACTGACATTTGTCTTTCCGTCCCCTACAAATCGCACGTAAGATTGTTTAAAATTCGGACATGAACATGTATTACTTTATTCAATCCATTTTTTTTATCTGATTGAAATAGCAGACGAGCATGCAGTCCACCTGATGGTAAGTGGTCGCTGCCGCCCTGCGACATCTGTAAGCAACTTCAAATAAAACATAGATTCTGTGTGAAGTCAACCACAGATGCGTTGCTACTCCCGAGGACTATGATGGTTGCCTCATGTGAACGTGTGCCGGCAACCACACCCTTCTATCCCGCGCAAGAAATGCTTCACGCTAGAAATAGGTGTGGCGGTGGTACTTCCCCGGTCGAACTACACTGGTTCTACCACCGTGTAAATCAATAATGTGAAGTTGAGATTAACAGAAAACATTCAAAGCGTTTTTCTCAAAACTATCATTTTGCAAACAGTTCTTCAGTTATGACGGCATTATTATTAACAGGTGTTCATTATATCTTATCAGTGAGAGCACTATAAAATATACCGTGCACTAGTGATAAGAAATGAAATTGCCTATTTCATAACGTATTTTTTATTACTTTGACGACTACTTATAAGACTAGGCTATTTACGCGCATCCCTGTAGTTCCGGGATCAGAATAGGGCTACGGCATCCCCTGCCTGTCGTAATAGGCGACTAAAAGGGGCTTCAGGGGTTGCAGACGGCTAGAGTGGGAGCTCGAACAGTTCGGTCAGGCAATCCCGGGAAGGACGACGGTATGTGTGGTCGTATATCGTCGTAAAGACTAGACGGAGCGGTGAGCCCAGCCGCCCATCTGGGAGGAGCCCGATGGGGCAACGCGCTCGGAGGACTCCGGGATCTCGAAACGACTTCTTTCGAGATCCCGGAGTCCTCCTTTTTAGCGCCGAGGACGGCCACTGGGAGGGTAAAACCCTCCCAGTGGCCGTGCGGTTAAAATCCCACATAACCCTGCGTCGCTCCCACGACGTCGGGTACCTTTTGAAGGTTTCCCCCTCGGATCGGATTATAAACACTATCAAAATTCCAAAATTCCAGAATTTTCACAAAATATGCACTATGAAAGAAACATTTATCTAACTTTTTGTTCGTCAAACTGGTATGGTTTTGATGAACCTTTTTTTTGGTCGACAAACTTCAATCAGTATACATTTGACGACCTTTTTTTTTGGTCCTCAAGCGAACTATTCTGTCCAAAACTAGGTTTAAAAATCTTCATTTCTCATAAAAGACAATATTGTCACTTACATGAGAACAATGGCTTATGCTGAATGAAGTACACTGGTTGTGGGTAAGGTGCGAGTTCACATTTGCTTGGGTTGTGGTCCAAGTTAGAAACTTAGGGTGTTTTTATTAAATTTAATTTATTTATTTGTAATATGTATCGTCATTGGAAATATGTTCACACAAACTTTTCTTAAAAATTCCAATCGAAGTCGCATCTCTTACATCTCTTATAACTAATGAAAAAGTACCAAAATATTCAATAACGCTTAAAAACTGACATTATATGCATTTGCATAGGCAAATGCATAGAATCACCGGTCTGGCCAAGAATTAAACCGTCAGTCAGAAAATTGACCCGTCAGTCCGTCAGACCGGTATAATAAACGCACCGCCATGCGGATCGTCTATTCTAATAAAATATGTGTTTTTATATATCTTCGTCTTTATAAAAATGATTTTGTGTATGTCCTCTATAGAATCGTAAACTAGTCATTTGATCATGTGATAAATAAATAAATGATCTTTAGCAAAGTTGTTATTCAGGAACTCGCGAAGGTTTCTGGTGTATATTTTTTTTGTGATGGCGTAGCAACGAGCGCATTATTAGAAATTATTAGAATATTATATACTAGATGTACCCTAGTATATAATATTCTAATAAATTAAGGTGTTGGAGGTTCAAATCCCAGGCGTGCACTATGAAACAGGCCGCACGCTAAAAATAAACACGCACGCTAACTGAGAAAGGCGAAAATCCTTTACCTACGCCCTGTTCTTCCATGATAGATATCTACTTCTAAATAGTTAGACCTAAAATTTTCAAAAGAGAAAGACTTAAATTTAACTTGTCTTTTTAATACTTAACGGGTACTCACGATAAGCGGTTTTTGAAGCCTTTTCGAACTCTTTTTTCCGATATTTCGACCCAGTTGCATGGATCGTGGTCACGGCGTAACTGCGGTGGCGGGGAGAAACCGTTGAAACTTGTCTTGTTAAAACCTAAATATTAATTTAACGATTTGTTCCCAGCAATCCACGAAATAGCGCACAACCTCGCGTTCGGCCACAACCGACCACTTCACAACAAGCTGTTTGGTTTCTTCGCGAATCTGCCCATAGGCATACCCATTTCTATCAGTTTCAAGAAGTATCACTTGGAGCACCATAGGGTGAGTATTTAATCTACTCGTTTTTATCTAAATTAAGTAGAAAACGCGCGTGCAGACCACATTTTTTTATCTGACTTTTTATATGAGCATGCAGTCTACCTGATGGTAAGTGGCCACTGCCGCCCGTAGACATCTGTAAGCAACTACATACAGACCATGGGTTCCATCTGAAGTCAATTACAGATGCGTTGCTACTCCCGAGGACTATGATGGTCGCCTCATGTGAAAGTGTGCCGGCAACCACACCCTTCTGTCGAAACGTAAGAAAAGCTTCACGCTAGAAATAGGTGTGGCGGTGATACTTTCACGATCGAACTACACCACTGGTTCTACCACCATCATGTGGTCTCTATCAGCAATCATAATCCTCCAAGAGTAACAACGCATCTGTGATTGACTTCAGATAGAACCCCTGTTCTATATAAAGTCGCTTACATCCATGAGCAGTGACCACTTATCAGGTGAACAGAACGCTCGTTTGTTACTTCAAAATCATATAAAAATAAATATTTATTAACCAAAGGTGTGCGGATATTGTTCGAATAGAATATCAATGTTGATTCGATGGAATCGAATAATTCGAAATATTTGCGTATTATTGAAATTTCAAATGATTTATCACTCGCACGCCTAGGTTCGGGTTATTGATTCAATCAATTTAACAGTCAACTACTGGAATTCTTTATCACTTGAAAAATTGCGAAAACATATAAACATTCGCGACTCCCAGAAAGAATTGAATTGTTTAATCGTTTCCTTTTTTTAAATGGAATGATAAATAAAATGGAACGTTTTCGAATATCTCGGATATAAAGATAAGAATTATTGAATTTGAATTCTTCAATTCGATAATTCTAATTACTCGATTCGATTCCGAATCGAATATTAATACTCTTCTCTACTCTACTGGTTCTACCACCTCTAGGTCTGTATATTTTTCATTTTGCACTTACATTTATTTTGCTTTTTAACCAGACGTCCCGATTTTGACTGGCAATGCTGTTTTTAACCTACTTCCAAAAGGAGTGGGATCTAAATCGTCTGTACTTTTTATTGCAATAATTTATTCAATTTTATGATGATTTATTTATCCTTTTCCCAGTACCAAGGCGACGAGGTGATTGACGTGGACCTACCAACCCTCCTCGAAGCGAAGTTGTTCTGCACGACCGGCGGGAAGTTCGTCTGGCTAGTGCTGCAGCCGTTCTTCTACTCCCTCCGCCCGTTGGTCGTGCGACCGAAGCCGCCCACGCCGTTGGAGCTCGTCAACTTGATCGTGCAACTGTTCTTCGATGCGATCGTTGTTAAGCTGTTTGGTGGGTTTTTTTATCTGACTGAAGTATGAAGCGAGCATGCAGTTCACCTGATGGTAAGTGGTCACTGCCGCCAATGGACATCTGTAATCAATACAGAACATGGGTTCCATCTAAAGTCTTACGCTCACGCTTACAAAAATTCACATTCATAAGCTTACACACCCATGGGCGGCTTACCTGTAGTGCAGGTTGCACCATAGAGTGTGCAAGGACCATCATGGTACAACAATGATATGGCAGAAGCGGCCAGCCAGCGCGTACAATACCATGTTGTAAGACAGACCTACTCCTAAAATAGCTTGTTAGAATATGAAAAACTTTCTTGTTATTGCGGCAAAGTTAATTATTATTGCCGCGGGGAGGGCGGGGGCTGTAAACACCCACCCACACAAAAAACTACATCAAAACAAATCCACTTACAAACACACAATGGGTTGCTGTGTCGTACGTTTCTTAACGGCTACGGTATCCCCTGACTGTCGTAAGAGGCGATTAAAAGGAGCGTCCGGGGTAACGGGCAGGTAGAGTGGGAGTTCGCCGTGAAGACTCCGGTTGTGTTCCTTTGGAGATCCCGGAGTCCTTAATGCAGCGCTGAAGCTACCGGGGGGTGGGGGGGGGGTTGTTGCGGTAAGAATCCCTCACTCCCATAACTCGCGTCGCTCCCACGGCGTCGGGTACCTTTTGAAGGTTTCCCCCTCGAAAACAAAAAAAGGTCATTAGAGTAAGCTGATTTTTTATACAAAATATATGAGCCTAGTGTATATTAAATTTATTCGTATTTTCGTTTTACAGGTTGGAAAACTCTTGGCTACCTATTACTAGGGTCTCTACTAAGCATGGGCGTTCATCCTGTCGCAGGTAATTGAAGTTCATTTTTACCCATTTTTTTAAATAAAAAAGTCCCAGGTTCAAACCCAGGCTCGCTGCTTTTCGGTGACGGAAAACATCGTGAGGAAACCTTGCGTAGGTTTCCCGAGAGTTCTCTAAAAAAAAAATTCTCGGAGGTGTGTGAAGTCCACCAATTCGCAACTGGCCAGCGCGGTGGACTATGGCCTAAAACTCGCTCATTCCGAGAGAAGACCCGCGCCCAGCATTGAGACAATAACAGGTCGACGATAAATAATCGGAGATCCTTTTCCCCTTTTTTCTTGTAATAACCTCAAATAATCACCCTTTCCTTACAGGTCACTTTATATCCGAGCACTACATGTTCAGGAAAGGCTTCGAGACCTACTCGTACTACGGGCCGTTGAACTGGATCACCTTCAACGTCGGCTACCACAACGAGCACCACGACTTCCCCGCTGTGCCCGGGAGTAGGTTGCCCGAGGTTAGTGTTTGGCAAAGAAAAGAAGATATACAAAGAAAAAAGAATAACCCGCTGAGTTTCTTGCCGGATCTTCTCAGTGGAGGTCGTGTTCCGATCCGATGGTAGTGTAAAAAAATATGTAACTGTCACTGTAGGCCTATGCAAAATAAAGACATTTCATTTCATCTACGTTTGTGGAAAAACCGACACGAACAGTAGGAAAACTAAAATGTTGACTATAGCTAACTTCAGGGTGTCGGTTTATCGTGACGGTGTGCACGCGTATCGTAAAAAAATACTCGTATTTTTCCGTAACGCGCCAAAAAAAGTATAATTTCTATAAAAATGCCAGCGTTTCTTTTGATCATATGTGTGATACAATTAACACATGTCATGTAGCTTTTCAAACAATGGATTAATGAAGCATATCAGGCCATTGTTTGGAGTGCTCGCCGAGATTTGATATCTTTTGATAAGATAGGCTTTGCGTAGCCGCAATATGTGTACTAGGCTTTCGACCTGTCTGTGTTTATGTTAGGAACGTGCGAAGAAGTCGAACTTGCGAAATATTCAGTCCAAATGGAATATTCGATTCCGAATCGAATAATTAGAATTATCGAATTGAAGAATTCAAATTTGAATAATTCTCTTTTTTTATCCGAATAACTCGAAATATTGGGATAATTAAAAAAAACGGAAATGATTAAACAATTCGATTCTTTTTAGAAGTCGCGAATGTCTCTTAAAATTAATAATGAACACGAACACGAATTCTAGTATTGGACTATTGAAAAACATTTATTGAATCAGTAACCCGAACCTAGACGTGCGTGTGATAAATCATTTTAATTATAAATGTTAAATGTTTTTATGATTAACTATTTATATTATGAACTTAAATTTGCACACCTCTAATAGGTATGTTACAGAGGAATTTTAATGAATTTTAATAACTATTATACCTGCAATAATGCAATAAAAGAATTATCAAAAAGAAACTATTTTTATATGATTTTGAAGTAACAAACGAGCGTGATAAGTGGTCACTGCTCATGGACATCTGTAAGCAACTTCATATAGAACAGGGGTTCTATCTGAAGTCATCATCACATCACAGATGTGTTGTTACTCTTAGAGGATTATGATGGGTGATAGGGAATATAGGGACCACTTGAAGGTAGAACCAGTGTTGATGGTGGTAGAACCAGTGTAGATCGACCGGGGAAGTACCATCGCCACACTAATTTCTAGCGTGAAGTATTTCTTGCGTTCCGATGGAAGGGTGTGGTTGCCGGCACACTTTTATATGAGGCGACCATCTTAGTCCTCGGGAGTAGCAACGCATCTGTGATTGAGTTCAGATGGAACCCATGTTCTGTATGAAGTTGATTTCAGATGTCCATGAGCGGCAGTGACCACTTACCATCAGGTGGACTGTGTGCTCGTTTGCTACTTCACTCAGATAAAAATAAAAAACTTAACATCAGGTGAACTGCATGTTCATTTTCAACTTCAATTGGTAAAAAAATACGTCTGTAACAATGAGACAGGTTAATTTTTATATATATAGATGGGAGATGTGACTCATGTTTGTATGGAAGAATGAAATAATCATAAGCTGCGATAAGCTAATTGTTAAAACTCAGTCTTTCAATAGAGGGTCTTAGGTTCGAATCCCAGTCACACCACAGATTTTTGTAAAGTGATAAGTTAATTAAAATTAATTATCACTAGTCACACAAATATAAACTCATCATTCAGATGGGTTCCGGGTTCGATTCCCGGCCAGACAGGTATCTGAATGATGAGCTTAGATTCCTTTTCTGGGTCTGGGTGTTTGTGTAATTGTCTTGTGTGTGTCCATGGCACCCACGACACAGGAGAAAATCCTACTGTGGGGCTATGAGTGTAGAAAGCGTGTGTGGCCGGGAATCGCACGTGGAACCCATTGCGCGTCAGATCTGTAACCGCTCCGCCACGCGGGTCATGAATGTCATGAATCATAATTCGCTGAAGTATTCACTCAAACGTCCTTGAGATAATCATATCAATATAGAGTAGATAGGTAAAAGAATGAATCATACATTTGAGTGGTAATTTGTACCGTTATCTGGAGTTTTCCTAGAAACTAGTAACAGGTGTTCATATCTATAGAAAATTATGATTACATATCAATACATAATTATGGTTTTGAGTCATTTTTGTTTGTTTTTGTAATATTTAAGTAGTAAATGACAAACGAATGTCAACAACCTGAAACATTTTTTTATCTGACTGAAGTAGTAAACGAGCGTGCAGTCCACTTGATACGTTACGTGTTCACTGTCGCTCATGAACATCTGTAAGCAACTACATACAGAACATGGGAGTCCATCTGTAGTCAATCACAGATGCGTTGCTACTTCCGAGGACTATGATGGTCGCCTCATATAAGTGTGCCGGCAACCACAACCTTCCATCGAAACGCAAGAAATGCTTCACGCTAGAAATAGGTGTGGCGGTGGTCCTTCCCCGGTCGAACTACCACTACACTGGTAGTTCGACCGGTACCACCACCTTTAAGATGCAAAAACTGAAAATTACGCGTATTTTGATGTGTAAAAATGGCCGGCATACTATACAAAAATAGCGTACACAAGGGACATCTAGTGGGAACAGAAAAATCAACTCGTTGCGCCGAGCTGACTCGGTGACTCGAATGCAAAGACACTCGAGTAATACATGTTTTCAATCGAGTACGACTTAAAATTCACTCGAGTGACTCGATTAAAACACGACCCGAGTCGCTACACGCCATAGACGTGTATCGTCAACCCATTATTGTCCCACGGGTCTTCTCTCGGAATGAGAGAGTTATAGGCCATAGTCCACCGCGCTGGCTAAGTGCGAATTGGTGGACTTCACACACCTCTGAGTACTTTTTCTCTTGAAGACCTCGGTTGTGTAGGTTTGCTCACGATGTTTTCCTTCACCGAAAAGCAGTGATAATTAATTTCTAATACGCACATAATTTAGAAAAATCAGTGGTGCTTACCTGGGTTTGACCTTGGACCTCCCGATCGAGAGGGCAAGTTTCAACCATCATACTTCATACTAATATTATAAAGGCGAAAGTTTGTGAGTGTGTTTGTTTGTTTCTTACTTTTTCACGTGTAAACGGCTGGAGCGATTTTCATAAAAGTTGGTAGGGAGTTAACTGACACTCTGGATTAATATATAGGCTACTTTTTACTGTGGGAAAATATCTTATTCTCACGGGACAATCGATTTTAGTTAACGCGGGCGAAGCTGCGGGATTCAACTAGTGCTTAATAATGTGTAATTGTTTATTTTCTAGGTAAGACGCATAGCATCGGAGTTCTATGACAACCTGCCCCAGCACAACAGCTGGTCGAGCGTCTTGTACGACTTCGTAATGGACCCAGACATCGGACCCTACGCGCGGATAAAGAGGAAACACTACGGTTTGGATAGTTAGACGGGTATTAAGTTCTAGTTTACGCTATTAAACAATAGATGGCGTTAGGTGTCATCCTGAAACGCGCTATCGGTTTTTTCTAGCGTCTTTGTACATTAAGCTTTCGTTGTTCTATAACGGTGTTGTTTCATATAAAAAATTATTATTTGTGACGTCACAGCATTACTGGTCACATTTCTCTTGTAATAATAATTGTAACTTTGAAACGCGCTATTGATGTTTTTAAGCGTATTGTACGTAACGCTTTGGTTTTTCTGTAATCCTATTGTTTTACAAGTTTGTATGATTTGTGACGTCACAAGGTTTTTTGTACAATACTGGTCACATTTGTCTTGTAATAAGAAATAAGGTCTATACTAAACCAATGTATCGATGTCGTATGATAGGTGTTTAGTATTTACCACAGCAAAACAGCTGGTCAAGCTGGTACAACGTGATAGACCCAGACATCGGACCCTACGCGCGGATAAACAGGAAACACTACATTAGTGCAAGTTTTCGCTATTCGATAACAGATGGCGTAGAAATCAACGGGTATTGATTAGTTCCTCGCACTCGGTAACGGATGGCGTTAGTTGTTGTCCTGAAACGCCTTGTCGATGTTTTTTAACATTTTGCGCATAATGCTTTGATTCTATAATGGTAATTTTTTACCAAGTTGTATGATTTGTGACGTCACAGCGTTCCTGTTATAATGGTCATACTTCTCTTATAACAAGAAATGACACTGAAACGCGCTATCGATGTTTTTTAACATTTTGTACATAAAGCTTTGATTGATCTATATAAATATTGTTTAAATTTGTACGATTTGTGATGTCACATCATGCTATGACATGAGCGCTCTGACATGGGGCTCTTCAAGAAAGGTGTATAAAGAGCTCTCCTTCAAAGCCGGCGATGCATTGGCGAACTCTGGTGTTGCAAATGTCCATAGGCGACGGTGACTGCTTTCCATCAGGTGGCCCGTCTGCCTTATCGTTAGGCCCAACTATAAAAAAATCCTTGTACAATACTGGTCAAATTTATCTTGTAACAATAACTGTGACTTTGAAACACGCTATTGATATTTTTATGCGTTTTGTACATAATGCTTTGATTGTTCTATAAAGGGATTGTTTCAAATTTGTATGATTTGTTACGTCACAGCATTTTTACGGTGCTGGATACATTTGTATTGTTACAATAGGGTCAAAATACTATGAAAGCTATTCTAGACCCATTAGTTGCAAACATACAAATTAAGGTACCGCTCATTTACAGACATTAAACGTGTCAGACGCGTGACATATCAGACACAATAATATCTAATATATATAATTCTCGTGTCACAGTTTTTGTTGCCATACTCCTCCGAAACGGCTTGACCGTTTTGACCAAATTTTATATGCTTATTCAGTAGGTCTGAGAATCGGCCAACATCTATTTTTAACCGACTTCCAAAAAGGAGGAGGTTATCAATTCGTCTGTATTTTTATTTTTATTTTTTTTTTTTTTTTTATATTTGTTACCTCATTTCTCCGGACTGGGTGAACCGAATTAGATGATTTTTTTTTTATTTGAAAGGTAGTGCGTGTCATAGGGTCCCATTTTTTTTTAGTATTTTTTTGACTAGGGCATCCATAAGAAAAACGCATAAGTCTTAAATTTGCATTTTCAATGTACGCGATAAATGTATGAATAACTCAATATCCCGCCAACCGATTTTGATGATTCTTTTTTTATTAGAAAGGATGTACTCCAGGGGTAGTCTGATAAGAGTTTGATAAGGTTCTAATCATAGGATCTTCAACTTTTTGGAGCAAAATAATAAAATTAGTGATAGTCGGCCGAACCTTAGCTGGAGAAGTCCAATTGAGTAAACCCTTAAGGGGGTTTTCCACCCTTAACATTTTTTTAAATTTTTTATATGGCAAAACAACGTTTGTCGGGACAGCTAGTTCGTTTATACGATTGATGCTGGGTTGTCGATTCAGTCTTGAAAGTACCACCGCGACACCTACGTCTAAGGTGAAGTGTGCGTTTCGGTGGAAGGGTGTGGTTGCCGGCACACTGCAATATGAGGCGACCATCATAGTCCTCGGGAGTAGCAACGCATCTGTGATTAACATCAGATAAGCTCCCTGTTCTATATCGACGGGCCCCTAGAACACACGCGCGCCTACACACACACACACACACACATACACACGCACACACGCACACGCTTTCTACACTGATAGCGCCACAGCAGGATTTTCTCCTGTGTCGTGGGTACCATGGACACACACAAGACGAACACAAACACCCAGACCCAGAACAGGAATCTAAACTCCTCATTAAGATACCTGTCTGGCCGGGAACCGAACCCGGGACCCATTGCGCGTCAGACCGGTATGGTAACCGCTGCGCCACGCGGGTCGTCAAAGAACAAAGTTTTATATGAAAAATTACCAATTTACAGTATGAAGTTTTGTTGATTGTAATAACTATTTAGAAACTTATTTAATAACTTCCTAATAAATAGCTATTACAATGATTTTCCATAGATAATCTTTCTTAGCGTAAGTAATCAATGTTTGTATGTCCACAAAACTTCTAAGCTTCATACTGTAAATTGGTAATATTATATATACGAATTTTTTCTAGGGGCCCGTCGAATGAAGTGGCTTACAGATGTCTATGGGCGGCAGTGACTTACCGTCAGGTCATATGTCTGTTACAATACATTTGATGTCTGTAGATTTCTCCTAATTTCTTGGTATAGTATGAGATTTTTGAAGTGAAACTTCTTTATCGGGGTTGAAAAAAAATTAGTGTAACATTTTTTCGTTACGCGCCATCTTTTTTTTCCGTTACGCGCCATCTTTTTCTTATCCCTACCACGCGTGATATTAGATAGATTATTATAGATTAGATTATCAGATAAAGTTTAATAAAAGGCTTTTATTAAACTTTATCTAATTTAACTTTATTTAACCAATTTCTGTAAAGTTGCATATAGAAAATTATTTTTTGAAAGTTACGTCATAAAGAAGTTTCACTTCTTACGAGTGTACGCTAGTACACGCACACATTTTTTTCTGTTTACGATTCACGATAAATAACATAAGTGCAATAGATCTAATATAAGTAACGCATTCGAATTTTTTAGACTTGTTAATATTTTTAATCAGAGAAATTTTGTTAAAAGGAACTTATTTTTTTACAAAATTTCTGTTTAAAATATGATATTGATAATATTTTTCTTAGTTTGTTTAAACTACATTTATAGAATACATATGTATATAATTTAATAAAATTAATAAATAAATAGATTTTCCAAAGAAAATAGCGCTTAAAATAAGACCCGGCGACTAGTTGATCTGAGAATAAGTGATGATATATAATAACATCTAACACACAATTCACAAAATAAATATTAATCACTCGGGCCTCGAGTATAAATGAGTGTTCGAGACCCGAGTTTTATTGAATATCTTAGTGATTCAAGCACTCGAGTTTCAATAACATAAGTGACTCGGGCAACCGAGTTCTAATACAAATAATTGGACCCTGTTAAGCAGAAAAGATCCAAGAACTTTTTACTTTTGACTAAACTCACTCTTTTTACACTCATAAAGCACGCTTTCTACACTCATAGCCCCACAGTAAGATTTTCTCCTGTGTCGTGGGTACCATGGACACACACAAGACGAATACACAAACACCCAGGACCAGATCATGAATCTAAACTCATCATATAGATACCTATCTGGCCCGGAATCAAGCCCGGGACCCATTGCGCGTCAGACCGGTGTGGTAACCGCTCCGCCCGCGGGTCGTCAACGCAGTTCAAATTTTGATCGTATAATATTCAGCATGTCAAAACTGTCCGGTGAAAAAGAGCGCTCATTGTAAAAATTGGGTGCTCATTTCAAGCAGTAAAATTTTATTGGTTTTTGCTTAAAGCGTTGTAAATACAACTTTAAATCATGGACGTAAGGTTGTATTGCTAAAATATAAGGTTGTTATGACCATCAATAGCAACGTTCATTTGACGACATTTTTAGGTGTCATTTTTGTTCGAGACTCTGTATCTAATGTATTTCTATGTCGATGATTTTAAGCAGTAATATCTTTTGTGCATGTATAAAACTTCATAAGTAGACCGTGATATATTTATAAATCGATTTCACACAATGTGTTGACTGGATCTTTTCTGCTTAACCGGGTCCATTTATGATTCGGGAGTGAGATTTTTTGTATACCCAAGCGTTATCTTATTTTAATTTAGTTTAGCAATAAAATACTATACATATTAAGCGATGAGAATTATATGTATATGCTTATGAAGACCACACGAGAAGTTTATTGCACTAAGTCTAGCGACTGACTAAGAATTCTGACCGCTGTAGGCTAATTATAAGGAAGCGCCCCAACCAGGTGTGTTACAGTCTGCCTAAAAGTATTAACTACAGCTTGTCGAGCAAAAAAAGTCGCCAAATCTACATACTCAGGTGTGTTAGTGTTTTGTCTCGGTCTAGTTGAAATATATAGGATAGATGCAATGATGCTAGATTAATAGTGCATGAGAAAACACGATATCAGCGCGCCCTAGGCTGCAGCCTCGTTAGCCTAAGGGTTAATGAGGCCTTTACTACATCATCTCTTTGATTTTCTTAATGTTGGGCACTGGACTTTTCTCTGAATGACAGAGATTGATCATAGGGTGATTCTGTGATTTTTCATTGAGATCAAGCGACTTTCGATAAAATGACTTGTCATTTATTAATTTTCGATAAAATGCATTTTAAATCTCAATACTACCACATATTTAAATATCATTCTAATGTATGCTAATTGATAATCAAATAAACTTATACTTAACCTATTAATAATTTATTATTTGTCACAAAATCTTTCAGTTGTGATAAATAAATCATTATCTTTATAGCGTACAAAGAACAAAGATTATAGTATCATTTTAAAATCCTTTAATCGATAAGGATGTGACTGATTAAATTCTTCTCGTGTGGTCTTAATATAATTACATAGTATAAAGCAAAATGGCTTCCCGCTGTCTGTCCCTATGCATGCTTAGATCTTTAAAACTACGCTACGGATTTTAATGCAGTTTTTTTAGCAGATAGAGTGATTCAAACGGAAGGTTGTTATGTATTATATAATGCATGTATAATATATACTGGAGAAACGCTGATAATTTTAGATTTTTGTCTTTTAGGCAGAATGAAGTTCACCGGGTCAACTAGTAATATTATATGAGTAAATTTTCATGTGTGGACTCGGGCATATGTATATAAAAGGCCCGAGCGACACCAGTTATTAATTTAATTTTGCATCCATAAACAAAAATGGTGTATGTTCGCTAAAAGTATTAAAGACCTCATTATTATCTGAAATGGAATTTAGAATCAAAAATGTTAACGATGTCTATTTTCATTTTGAAACAATCACCACATAACTATAGTTGGTTGTAGTTACTAAAACTGACTGTATTATTTTATTTGACGTTGTTATAGATATGAAATGTCGGATCTTGATATGAATCGAAGAGAGTGATAACTTAATGGTTGAAACTTGCGCTCTCAATCGAGAAGTTCGAGGTTCAAACCACAGATTTTTCTAAGATTATGTGCGTATTAGAAATTAATTGTCACTGCTTTTCAGCGAAGGAAAACATTGTGAGGAAACCTGCAATCTCTATCTCGTCAACCCATTATTGTCCTACTGCTGGGCACGGGTCTTCTCTCAGAATGAGAGAGTTTTAGGCCATAGTCCACCGCGCTGGTCAAGTGCGAATTAATGGACTTCACACATCTCCGTTAACTTTTTTTTGAAGAACTCGGGTGTGTAGGTTTCCCCACGATGTTTTCCTTCACCGAAAAGCAGTGATAATTAATTTCTAATACGCACATAAATCAGTGGTGCGTGCCTGGGTTTGAACCTCGGACCTCCCGATTGAAAAGCAAGTTTCAACCATTAGGCTATCACTGCTCTACTGCGTTAAAGTTTCGATATGTAATTATTTTGGACTATCCGTTTTTACGAATAGCGAAATTTTTTTGCTTCAGACCAATGTGATAATCTTTTACATTTTTGATCTGTAATTCCATTTCATACTATACGATAATTTTAATACATTTTATCAATTAAATAATGCATTTTTCTTGTAATATTAATCAGTCATGTTCCATTGTATTTTTAGTTTTTCAGTCGTAGGTAAGTGTTAATTTTTTATACGTATGTATTTTTTTAGTATTTTTGTTTGTATATCATAAAATTATATTTTTGTAAAAACGAGATATAATATAAATGTAATAATTTTCCTTATTATTATTATTATTACAGAAGTCCTAATGATAATTAAGATGTTATTTTTGTAGTGCAATTAACTTATACGGTTTGATGGTGTAGGTACGTCTGTCACACATAATCGTTTTATATTAATTGAAATGAAATGTTTTTATTTTGCATTGCACTTAGGCCTATGCAAAATAAAGACATTTCTATTCATGTCTATAAACTGATAATTCGCATTAAGATGTGCTGGCGATTTCATTAACATTAAAAAGATGTAACATAACTTTAAATTGTAATAAGTTGATAAATTTTATAAAAACAATAGAATATGTATCAAGATATACGAAGTTTAAACATACTAAATTAAATCCGTAGTTTTAACGTGATAAACACAGACAGACATACAAGTTTTTTTTTAAATTGTAGTAATTACTATCATTACTTACTATCACAATTTTTTATTATGTATGCAATACACAGACAAAGAGTAACTTAATTTTCTAATATAATGTAGGGATGTTTTTTTAAAAAGGAGAAAATATTTGTCTGTATTTACGGTATTACATTTTTGTATTTAATATGTAAGAATGAATGAGGGTATGTAAACCGAATTGAATGATTTAGAAATGCATGTATGCTTTTGTTGTGTAAGCATTGGCGTTTAGATAAATATAAGGGCTCAAAATCAGTATACATGTGACATGGATATTCTTAAAAAAAATACTAATGTGGGACTAAGAGTGTAGAAAACTCACAGCCCCACACTGGGATTTTATCAGTGTATAATGGACACTCACAAGACGAATACACAAACACCCAGACCCAGAACAAGAATCTAAACTCATCATTCAGATACCTGTCTGGCCGGGAATCAAACCTGGGACCCATTGCGCGTCAGACTGGTGTGGTAACCGCTCCGCCACGTGGGTCGTCTTAAATGGTTACAAGTCAAAATTAAAGAGTCACTCTTTTTTAATTTTTTTTTAAGTAGTACGAACCCATAGTATCTAAATAAATGCGACCGTCTTAGTGCATGGAAATAGTTGAGGGCCCTATACTCTCCGCTGGTTCAACAAATATTTCATAATTTTATAAATAAGAAGTTTATATTCTTGTTATATTACTTACAATGGGCATTCACGTTACAACGGTCGCACGGGACTGTCGCAGGAACTACGGTCGTATGCGACAATGGCTTGGTCCTAAGGCGGATTGTACAACCAAGGTCATGTCGCAGGTCCGTTGAACTTTGCGACAGGATCACACCGTCGTAACGTGAGTGTTGATGTTTGAGACAAAGCTTGTGTTTAAATAAACGAGCTATTGAAAAGATGTAAACATGGTGGAAGGAAATGAAAAGAAGTTTATTATCGTGTTCCTGTATATGCTATGAACATCATTCACGTTTGTGTCTGCCCAAACTTTTGCCTATCACAATAAACAGCTCGGAATTTGACGTATGAAGAGCTAATAAAAAAAGTTAAAGAATATTACAAATTAAATATCGACGAATTTTTGTAGAACCGACTGTACGACTGAGTCGCAAAGTATATTTGGTGATTGAAATGTCGTTGCGACAGTCCGTTCAACCGTTGCAACCTTTAGATACCTGCTTTAAACGTTATTTAAGAATTACGGTATGAAGAATTGGTCACCTACCATCAGGTGGACTGCATGCTCTTTGCATGAATTGTGTAAAATAAACTGATAAATTGATAGTGAAAATAAAACCAGAGAATGTTTGATATTGTTATTATGTACTCAAAGATATATGCTAAATGTAATTATGTTTGAATAAGCTTTTAAATATATTTTTGTAATCTAGCGAAATCGCTTACATGTGTCTGTGTATATATATTTACTTCGATATAAAATAAAATGTCCTATAGTTGAAAATAATGGTAACAGACCGAATAATCATTAAGTACGTCAACTTTACAATTTCCGTTATTTTTTCGGAATATCGATCGATTTTTTAACTAGGAGGTCTATCGTTAGACCTCCTAGTTAAAAAATCCGAGATCGAGAGATATCCATTGATCTAGCAATTTTAGAGGAAGTCAATGTGCAAACATCTTATCGTCAGTGGACAGGAAATAATGCTAAAGCCGAAATAGCGTTTGTGGAAAATGAGGTTTGAAGATTTTTTTTTACAAAAAATAAATCATGACACCTTTATTTTTGATGGGATTATGTTGAGTAGTATGAACTCCCAACAACAAGCTTTAGCATTATTTCCTTTCCACTGACGATATATTATGGTGCGTTCCATTAGACGTTCACAAGGCGCACGCTCACGACCGCAGTTTTTCCCGTTCCATTACCTTGTGAGCTTTACTTCGACCCACCTTGTTAGATGGGTCGTCATGAGCGTCGCGTGGACGTAAGTCATGAGTGACGTTTTCGCCGCGACCACAACGACCGCTGTCGTCTTGTGGAACGACGTTTTGAGCGTTTGGGGCTTTGTGAGCTTCATCTGGAACGAACCCTATTTAAATCAGACTTACACGAGCTATCAATAACACCTGATACAAATGTCAAAACCTGTCGAATATTTATTATAATTGACAACTTTTTGGAGATTGTTATAGCCCTAAGAATTATATTATGTGGTTACAATGTGTATTTCATTTTGAATAATGGGTTTATTTATATTTTTTTGATCTTGTATGTTATTTCATTAGATAAGTGTGCAGTGATTATATTTTTGAATACTTCCATGTATTTTTGTTTAATAAATGTTCTTGTTGTAAATATAAATATTTTGTACGTATTTTTTGTTTTATTTTTATTTTGTTGTTTTTATGCTGATTTGTAGGTAGGACGAAGCATTTAATAGGTACCTTTTAATAAGATTGAAGTGGCCCATGAGCAGGAAGTCCACCTGATGGTAAGTGGTCACTGCCGCCCAACTTCATACAGAACAAAGGTTCTATCTGAATAGATGTGTTGCTACTCCCGTGGATTAAGAAAGTCGCATCTTATAAACGGCAGTACTTGCCCTGACATTTTCTTTATGAAAGAATGTTTGTCTGTATGTCCTTTATAGAATCGTAAACTATTCATTTGATATGTGATGATCTTTAACAAAGTTGTTATTCACGAGCTCGCGAAGGTTTCTGGTGTATTGTTTCTGGGATGGCGAAACAACGCGCGTTGGGTACAGCTAGTATGTCATTAAATTATTTTTTCACAACTGCGATTTTCGTAACCTGTATGTACCCTTAGTGCGAGTTATTGTTTCTTAATAACTATTGTTTACGCTTTCGTTCAATTTCAAACGGAATTACAAGTTGTCTTTTTGCTATAACAACAAATCCTAAAAAGAAAGTGTGTGTGTTAAGTACACCCGTTAGAAGTTATACTTCTTTGGCGAAACAAGATAAAAATCTTTTTAAAAATTTTGTCTTTAGCCTTAATCTCATAAATTTTTCATAACGCGCCTAAAGAAATATAACTTCAAAAAAAATGTGCGGCACTCGGAAAACTGACGCGATAAAGCATTTTCATTTCAACTTCATGCTGTGACGAATCTTAAAATTTCACTCTCATCATTATTTCATAACGCGCCTAAAGAAGTATAATTTAAAAAAATATATATTTATGAGAGGCTCCTATACAATGGTATGTAGCCCTACGTTCGCAAGTCCGGCTCGCACTTGGCCGGTTTTTATACTTTACGCTGCATTGTAACGCATGTCGTATACAGGTAGTAATTAATGATGTACTTTCATGTAAAATTGTATACTTATTTTAATAGGTATATTTAACCTATATTAGTAGAGGTATCAAATGTATCTATATTTATGTATGTTGTAATAAAATGTGCAATGATATTTGTGATTTTAATTTCCATAAACTCGTTCACTGTCTGTTCAACTACTGCTGATGCTCGTCTCATAACACTAGAAGTGCGGGCGTTACAAATTTGACCTATTTCGATGTTCATCATCCTTTAGTTAATATTTTATTATGGGTTTAATCGTAAGTTTTTTGACTTTTCATGAAATGACGATGACGATTATATTATGTACACGGGACTTCAACCACTTAAATGCAATACACAGTGTTTTTTTACCATAAACATCCGCGCTTCTATGGGTGTCAAAATGGATCGCGCTTCTAGTGTTAAACTCTGTTTTTAGTACAACATAACAAAATAAATTAATAGAACACTTTCATATATTAAAAAGGTCGGGCGCGCAAAGTACACATGTCAGGAGTGTAACTAAATTTATACTAATCTAAAGCTTTAGATTTCCGAAACTTAAAGAGATGCAAAATTTATTAGGAATTTTCACTTCCTCCATACTTATATAGTCCTAGTACATTTGCGATATGTTATATTTAATTTATTTTTTTATACTAAGTACCTAACATGTGAAAGAGAGACAAATCTATCTCTGTTGTTATGAAACTAAATATACTGCATATTTTTGTCTCATTCGTACGTTAGTACACTCTCTATTTGCGTTTCGCTCACACTTTGCTGAACACATTTAGAGCGAGAGAGACACAGAAACTCTTGGACAGATTCGTCTACCTCCTCCATGGTTATACTGTCCTAGTATTGACGTCCTCCATTTTCGTGTCGCGTCGCGTTGCATCTGGTTTAAAATTACCCTCATAGGCTCAAAAAAGTATATCTTTGATAATGATTTAATGTCGTCGCCAGACATGTGCTCACAGGTTTGATCAAATAAGTGTTCCCATGTATGGCACGGGCATTCGATATTATTGTCACATATTTGATGACTGAAGTGCATTTTGCCATTCACGTAGATGAACGTCAAATCACATAATTTTGACGCTACTGCATTATGCTGCCTTTCAATGTCAGATATTTATTAGATACTTTTGCTAATTTATTCGTCACATCTTATTGCTCGTGACTGTACATATCGCTTGAAAAACATGATTCTGACGAGGTCGAGTAAAACAATATAAAATTTTAAATACTTTATTCAGTAAATACACATCTGTCATACAAACGCATACTTTGAACCGTGTATATTCTTACAATACAAAACTACAAACGTAGGGTTATTTTATCAAATAAATGCTTTTACATTTCATGTGCGTTATAGATTCATATTTAACACTTGTGATAGACTGGTCACACGTATTATATTATACAGGTATCAAATGATATGCTGTTATTTTTTGTTAAAATATTTACTTATTATTAATACTTAAGTCCGGATACCACAACATAAAGGGGCATCTATTAATTACGTGAGTTATTTAAAGGGGGGGGGGGAGGGCGACTAAAGAAAACGCTTTCTACACTCATAGCCTCACACTACCATGGACCATGGGGTGTCCATGGGGTACCATGGACACACAAACGAATACACAAACACCCAGACCCAGAACATGAATCTAAACTCATAATTCAGATACCTGTCTGGCCGGGAATCGAACCCAGAACCCAATGCGCGTCAGACCGGTATGGTAATCACCGTGCCACGCGTTAAATAAAAGATTTAACGCGTGGCGCAGTGATCACCGCAGAAAGCCTTTTATTTGCAAAATACTGTGTAAAATTGCAAGAAAGCTAGGTAAAATAAAAATACATGTTGCTTTCATAATATTTTAACGTGAAATCAGTTACGAGACAAATTTCGACAGATCTCAGTAAGACAGGATCGTCAGCCCATCATCATCTCACATAGTTTATCGGCGCCCCCTAAGACTTACCTGCATTAATACAAAAGGACCGAGGGATTATTACTATAAGGCAGAAATCGGTGAGGCGGTGGTGCTACTATAAGTCTTAAAATTCTACCACACCTTTAACTCCTAATATATTGCACTTTAAGAATTACAATGACGTACAGTGCCGGATTAGCCACATAGCAAGACTAGCAAATGCTCCGGGCCCCGCGGCCCAACACCTGCCTGTTATTTATATTTTACTATCTTTGCTATACTAAAAATCATAAACTGAATTAAGGTATAGAAAGTAGATATAGTATATAGATATAAGTGTCATATCTAAATTTTCCCAGATTAAATCCAGAAAAGTTTACTAGTAACAGTTTAGTTATATTTAATACCCTTACTTAAGACAAACTATGGGCTTCCTGTCAGAATTTGCTACAGACCCCGCGCTGGCTTAATCTGGCACTGATGACGTAAGTTTCAATATTATGCACTCGAGAAACATGCATTTGAATCAAGCGCTTCGCTTCCTTTTAAGTTAAATATAGTTTTATCTTTAAAAATGCTTTCACTACACTGCGATTACCGGTCATATTATTTTTAATAGTTTACATTCATTCATTAAAAAGATAAAAAGAAGCATTGTTTACTTTGTGCCTGTCTCTCCTCGAAAATTAGGGTTATTGTGTTGTTATTATTCAATGCAAGCAACGCTATACTTGCAACGCCAAGTAACGTAACTGTTGTGAGATTCTTTAATATAGTAAGGAATGGTACCAAAAGGGTTGAGGTGAGGCGAGGGGTGAGGTGAGGCGACGGATGGGTAAAGCGTCGGATGAGGCGAGGGTGACGAGTGAGATGAGGCGAGGGTGAGAAAAGAGATGAGGTGAGGATGGGGTGACGTGAGGTAAGGGTGGGGTGAGGTGAGGGTGGGATGCTGATAGGTACGATGAATGACATCTGGCGCAGCCAACATTATTGTAAAAGGAAATATAATACTCGGTTTTTAATGATATTTCTAGTAGCATAATTTATTCTACATTCTCCCATATCATTATGAATATTTTTTAAGTCATTGTAGTTGTTAAAATGCAATATTTTCATATTATTATACTTAAAACTACGTTTGAACACGGCACATACGATATATTCAATAAAAATACAATATAAAAGTGTATAATACAATAATTAATCATTAATTGTTAATATGTAAATGTCTTAGATATAAAATGTTAGGACAGTATCAAAATATAAGTCGAGATTCTTAGCATAAGTGGTAGTTAAAACTAATATAATCTAACTGTACTAACTTACTGATAAATGACGTCAAATGGGTATATATTTTACAAAAAAATCTATATAATTGGAATGTACATGTTACCGGATGGACCCAGACCTACAGCGTGATTTATCAAATTAATAGGGATGACGATTTCATTTAAGAATAATATCAAAAACATCAAAATACAAATTTGAAACATTTGGTCTTAATTTACGTAAAAGCAATTGGTAATAATTTGGAAACTTGTGAGAGTTTATCAGACCCAAGGATCTGCATCTGAATTGGCCAGCGCGGTGGACTATGGCCTAAACTCTCTCATTCTGAGAGAAGACCCGTGCCCAGCAGTGGGACAATAATGGGTTGATGAGGAATAATTTGGAAATAATTCGAAGTACTTTGTCGTATTCGTATCAAATATCCTTTACGCGCTTAGAGACCAGAAGTCGATACTTCGTCGATATTCGATTATCGTGATCGATATAGATATATGGATCACGAATTCTAACTATAGATTTTCCATTGTAAAAAAAAAGTTGATATTATAGATTTTGTTTTTCATATTCGGATAACTAACATTTTCTTATTCGCTAAAATATCGCTCGTTTAAATATTCGCTAAAACACTCGCATCCCTAAAAGGATTTATTTTAAAATCGATTCACTAATTCGCGATTCGGTTAATCGATTCTTTAAGTATCGATCGTCAAAAGACCTTTATAAATACGAGGATGATCATGCCTGGGTAGCGGCCGTGCTCCGACAGTCTTTGTTCGGAATTTGTATATATGCTGGGTATTGAGAATACTTCGATAGCGTGTTTCACAATACCAATAGCGCCATCTATTGACGAGTTGCGTCGCCACAGGTCTAATACATCAGACAACGTCATAATAACACAATTTTCATTTGTTGTTCTTATATTTCTTACGTTTTGTAATATATGACGCCAGTTTATTAGTAAGCAAATACTTAATTGGTAAAACCATTGGACGGATTTTTATTACCAATAAAGGGCGTTGGAATTTTAAATTATAATTAAGTTCAGAATATATAATGACTTAACAGTGCAGTAATGGTAGTTAAAGTCCGATACGAATATAGTAAAAACTTCTTATTCACGGAGGTTATATTCATTCAATATACCGTGAATACAGAAACCGTAAAAGAGTAACGGTTCGGTAAGGGTCAATTTATCTATCCTTATTCTTTACAACTAAAGCGAAGTCGCACGAATGCGCGCGTATTCGCGACAATACGTGCGCACTCTTTTACTTAAAAAAAGCTTTCTACACTCATAGCCCCTAGCCACAGTAGGATTTTCTGGGTCTGGGTGTTTGTGGACAAAGACGAATACACAAACACCCAGACCTAGAACGGAACAGAATCTAAACTCATCATTCAGATACCTGTCTGGCCGTGAATCGAACTCGGGACCCACTGCGTGTCAGACCGGTATAGTAACCGCTGCGCCACGCGGGTGGTCAATTTACGTATAATAATTTATTTTTATAATGGGCATCACGGCTTCTGTATCCCAAAATATAGTTAGAATACAACCCACGAACAAGAAGATTTTACTGCACATAAAAAATATTACGAGAAAACATTTTTTACGTACATAAGCACACGCGATTTTATGTTTTGCTGTATGAAAAATTTTTCGAAATAAAAACTTGATCTAACTGCGTGTATCTATGCACTTTTCTTTCTAAACATTCGATCGAACCAACATATCACCCTACACGGGAGTCTCGAGGGTAGCCACCGTCGCCACGAGGGGCTCGGCGACTTCGCCCTCGCATCATATCTGCGAAGCGGGCATCGTGGAGACCGCGCTGTGGGGCGTGGTCGGCCGGGAGCCCGCGAGAGACGCGTTGAGGGATGCCATTGTGCCCATCTGTAATCGAAATGTAAACACTTTTAGTTTTTTATGAGATTGTGATCATTTGTAAACGATAAAAAGGTTTCCTTATAATCAGCAGTCGTGGGTTCCACAGCATAGGCTGAGTGTAACCCCTTTTTCGGTTCCCATGGATATATTTATTGTTTTCTAATCTACTCTATTGTATAATTATTTATTTCTTCTTTCTTTCTATAAAATTTCAATTTTGATAAGTGTTACCTCAATTATAGGTACAAACTACATTCGCACTGTAATGAGGAAAATTAACCAGTATTTTAATAATTATACAATAATTATAAATAACATTTTAAGTAAAAAAAATGATACAATAAATAAGTTTGCTACTTATTGCATACGAGCATGCATTTTCTACCAGCTTCGATGATTTATTGTAGTCCCAATACATAGACCTGTGCTTGTAAGTTGTATAAGAAGCAACGCAACCCATCATGTCCCAACATTCCCCACTCACCCTTATTTTATTTATAATGTCTCAACATCACCTGTGCTTATTGACACGTCCCACAAGAACCAACGCAACTAATGTCCTAATATCCCCCACTCACCCTCAAATGCGCTAGATCCTCCAACTTCGTAAGATCAGCCAACTCGAGATACAAGCTATACACCAGTAGCCACCCGTACGCGCCGGCGACACATATCACCACCCATATGAGACAGCTCAGCACGTTGTACGCAAATATCATATCGTTCACAATCGCAGCGAACAGAAAAGCGACGAATCGGAATAGAATGAACACGCCGAATGTGTAGAGCCATGGGACTATCTTCTTTTCGTATTCCTGAAATTAAATTAACTAATGTTAAATTCCTTTTTTTTTATCAGTCCACCTGATGGTAAGTGGTCGCTGCCGCCCTGGCCGTCTGTGACCAACTTCAAACAAAACATGGGTTCCATCTGAAGTCAATCACAGATACGTTGCTTCTCCCGAGGACTATGATGGTCACCTCATGTGGAAGTGTGCTTGTGTGTGTGTGAGACTGTGTAGCAACGTATCTGTGATAGACTTCAAATAGCAACTTCATATAGAACAGGGGTTCTGAATATAAAGTTGCTTACAGATGTCCATGGACAGTGACCACTTACCATAAGGTGGTCGCCTAATACAAAAGTGTGCCGGCAACCACACCCTTCCATCGAAACGCAAGAAATGCTTCACGTTAGAAATAGGTTTCTTTTTATATGATGCTTTTAAAATTCGACTATGGCGCTTTGGTAAGTAGCGTAAAATATAAGTTACGGGATCCTCTAAAATAAAGGGTATCGTAAATCATAGGTTACGCAATCCTCGTTGATAAGTGATTGCGTAAATTATAGATTACGCGATCCTCGTAAATAAAGGGTAGCGTAAATTATAGGTTACGCAAATATTGTAAACAAATGGTAGCGTAAATTAGAGATTACACAATCCCAGAGAGGCGAGAGGCTTTTGTCGATGAATAAAAGATTCAGTTTATGCCACACGCGCTTTCTACACACGCTTTCTACACTCATAGTCCCACAGTAGGATTTTCTCCTGTGTCGTGAGTACTATGTACACACACAACGAATACACAAACACCCAGACACAGAACAGAAATTTAAAATCATCATTCAGATACCTGTCTGGCCGGGAATCGAACCCGGGACCCATTGCGCGTCAGACCGATATGGTAACCGCTGCGCCACGCGGGTCGTCAAAACACTTAAATATTTCCAAACTATCCAACCGTCGTGAAACAACTTTAAATTCCACTAGATGGTAGTGTTAATCCGGATTGACGCCGAAAACTCATAACTTGGCCTGATTTTTCAATCGAATTGCCAAAGAAAAATTAAAACACTTATATGCACAGAGATTTGTCATGCACACACTTCATAATGATAAAATAAAATTAAAAAAGCTTAGTGCAAAATAATCGAATTAAATTGAATTAGAACGAATGAAAAAAATACACGAAAATTAAAAAAGCCAATATGCCAAATTTAAACAAAAAAAACACATGAAATTGCAAATTTTCGATACCTTATTTTTTCCTGTCTTTACTAACTACTTCGAGCAGCATGAATGAACGAGAAGAATGAATGAATTAATGAACGAATCAAAACTAGATGACGTTCCATTAGACGTTTACAAAGCTCACGCTCATAACCGCAGTTTTCCCCGTTCCACCCGATCCACCTTATTAGATGGGTTGTCGTGAGCTTAGCTAGGGCATAGGTCATGACGTCACTCATGACGTATTCGCCGCGACCACAACGACCGCGATCGTCATGTGGAACGACGTTTTGAGCGTTTAGGGCTTTGTGAGCGTCTTCTGGAGCGCGCGAGCGCGCGCGTGTGTGTGTGTGCGTGTGTGAGTGTGTGTGCGTGAGAGCGTGTATAATTATTTAAAATAAATAAATATTTAAAGATTATTAAATATTTAAAGAGTGAAAAAGCGGGACTTTATAGTCAAAAGCGGGACAGCAGTCCTCGCGGTAAAAAGGACCTCGCGCCTCACAGGCACGTAGACAAATTTTTTTGTCTTCTCTTTGGTGCAGGCAGGAGGATATGGCGACCTTTTTTTGGTAGACAAACTACAGTTCCACTTAGATTTGCAATGGGAGACCTTTTACTTGCAAAAGTAAAGTCCTTCCCGAAAAGCGGGACTGAGCCGGTCCCATGGGTGACAGTTTAATCAAAATTGAATCAGGACGTCTGGAAACGCTGGTGTTTGTACGTGTGTCTGTGTGCGTATTTGATTGTATGAAATACTTAATGTATGACTGAATTGATGCCATCTTCAAAAACATATATGTACAGAAACAGGCGCTCGCTCATTCTTATTTAAGACTTGGTGGGGAACACATTTGCCTAACTACCCAGAATAAATTTTAGTTTCAATTCTATGTTCAAATCTTTTATTTGTTGTTCTATAAAATAAATTTAGCTTTGGTTTTTTGGTTTTTAAATCCACAACCAATAGATAATGATACTATAATTAAAATGTAGCATTCCTCACCTTTCTCAGGGCTATTATTAGCAGAATACTCGTCACCAGAACAGCCAGCGATCCAATCCAAGAGAAAAGTGAAAATACTATTAGTACATTGCGAACTGAAAAAGATATAATATAACGATTTAACAATTAAACTTAAAAGAGCATGTAGTCCACCTGATGGTAAGTGGTCACTGCCGCCCATGGACGGTATAAACTTCATATAGAACATGGGTTCTATCTGAAGTCAATCACAGATACGTTGCTAAACCCGAGCAATATGATGGTAGCCTCATATAAAAGTATAAAAGTTATAAATAAAACAACTCACCCGGAGCACTTCCAACATAGACAAACTGAAAGCTTATGACGTAGTAACCGTAGTGGACGGAGCCGGGCGTCGCCATGCCAAGGCAGTACAGGTCGAAGACACTCTGGCCAAACGTGAAGAGGGCTATGAACTGAAAATTAATTTATTACATGTACATGTTTATGTTCATTTATACTGGAGATTTTTAAGACTCAATTGGACTTATGCAAAACAGAATCAACTCATACAATAACAGTTTTGAAAAAAGCCTTTTTTTTCAAAATTGTGTTTACTGTATAGTTTTAGGTTATTTCAAATAAAATCTATTAACAATGTTACACAAAATAATTTGTTTTATGTACACAAATTATTAAAAATCATCAACGTTTTTAATAATACAGGAGAAAAACTTGTTGGTTCCTTTTTGCAAAAGTAGGTCCAATTATAAAATCAATAGTGGATAATTATGAATGGGATGAATATTAATTGTTTCCTTTTTGAAATATGAAAATTGATTCTTAAAATTTCACTATAGTAAACTCTAATCAGTGGAATAGAGTATTCATAGCAAGTAAATTTCGCCAACCATTTAGGAATTAGTCTGCGAAAAAACGACAATCTAAATTAACATTAAAAAAAAGGTTGCTAAGCATATATTATCTAAGATACTTTTGTCTCTGCTCGAATGTTTCCTACAAAAAATACTGTATAATACAAAAACTAAAATTTGCCAGCCCCAAAATGGTTTCATTTTGTTAATCACTACATAGTATAAAACAAAGTCGCTTTGCGCTGTCTGTCTCTATGTATGCTTAAATCTTTAAAACTACGCTACGGATTTTAATGCAGTTTTTTTAATAGATAGAGTGATTGAAGAGGAAGGTTTTTATGTATAATTAATGCATAATATAGTGGAGAATAGCTCAGCGAGTGATGGAACGAGCTATGCTTGGCGTTTCTTTGCGGGATAAAATCCGTAATACGGAGATCCGGCAAAGAACCAAGGTAACCGACATAGCCGTACGAATTAGCAATCTGAAGTGGCAGTGGGCTGGCCACATATGTCGCAGAACCGATGGCCGATGGGGCAGACGAGTTCTCGAATGGAGACCACGATCCGGCAGACGTAGTGTGGGACGCCCTCCGGCTCGCTGGACTGATGACCTTAAGAGGGTTGGAGGCAGTGCTTGGATGAGAGTAGCTGATGACCGAGCATTGTGGCACAGCATGGGGGAGGCCTATGTCCAGCAGTGGAATGATAAAGGCTGATGATGATGATGATGATGATGATAGTGGAGAGACATTTGTCATTTTAGACTTTTAGACGGAATGAAGTTCGCCGGGTCCACAAGTTAAATATAAATCAACCCATCATAAAATTGAAGTCACCACTTTCTGTACCTCAGATTACA
This sequence comes from Spicauda simplicius, assembly GCA_949699795.1. Lineage (NCBI taxonomy): Eukaryota > Metazoa > Arthropoda > Insecta > Lepidoptera > Hesperiidae > Spicauda > Spicauda simplicius. The sequence continues at coordinate 5,819,884 of OX453084.1, forward strand.
TATATTAATTATTAACAATTCACACTTACAACAGATATAAAACCAGTGAGGAGTGATCCTCGTTGCAAGTCCAAGACCACAGCATCGTGCAGTATTGGCTTCTGGTACCACGGCACTCGTAATGAACGGACGGATTTTGTTGAACGAAGGTTGGTTGATGACCTGAAAGAATATATTAAGAATAATATAATACTGAGGATTTTTTCATAACATTGTTGTGATAGATAGATATGAATTCAACACATCCAGCACTAGTTACCCCATCTTTCCCTCTCAGGCACGTGCAAACAAGCCCTGGGTCGCCAGTGACCCAGCCTGTCCTGTTGAAGATTAATAAACCAATCCTTAGTCTTCAGGAGCAGAGCTTATTTATAAAGCTTATTTCAGTTTGAACTACCTTAATGGTGTTTATATAGGGACACTTTATACTTGGTATCTCTCACTGGCTATGGTTATGTTGACACAAAGACACAAATTATTGAACCCCTTATACATAATAATACAAAGTTAATAAAATATTTGTAATAAAATGTACCAACAACAACCAAAAACAAATCCCACCTACAGTTTAATGGGAGCTTTGGTAGTATCATATGTTATTAACACAGGGTTAACTGTGGTCCTCTTAATGGTCGGAGGAAGCCAGATCCGGGAGTTTCAGAGGGTGCGGCCGCCTCCCAGGTCGATGGTGTTTTAAATTCTAAGTTCGTTCACAGTCGATGGTAGCCTCGCCAACAAGTAAACTACATGTATAATTGATACTTTAGAAACTTCGTATGTACTTACTTCCCAGTATAATGCGAGTATACAGACGGGGTGGAACGGTAAGTCGATGGCGTCTTCCGTCCGTACATTGCAATAATATTGTTTACTTCGCCAACGCCCAGTTTCCCTGGACTTAAATTACACTTAGAACACTCAAGCCAGTGTCCATTTCAGTAGCATACTATTTTATTATGATTCCAGTCAGATGTGGCGTTAAAATACTGTTTGCGTAGAAAAACCACACCTAAACTTTCGATTTCGACAGTTAAATTGGTTAATGTTTTTGGAACTTCAAATTCGTTTCATACTGCCATGACAAGCGCCATTGACATAGCGTCTCCCTACTACAGATTAAAAAATACCACAGGCAATAATATAATCACAGACTACACTCTACAAATAAAGTGTAAATACTTCACATTATCGGTTATCTTAGCCATTTGTTAGAATAATAATCATGGTAAGTTATTTATTGTTAAGAATAATGGAGCATTTTCATTATGCGCCTTAATAAACAACTAGTTAATTGAACGGCTTATGATAAAGCAAAGATTAATAACATAGTTGAAGGATGCTCTAAGAGGATGTAAAACCTAAATAGTGAATGTAAGAATCTGTCAGGTCAGCCTTAGGTATTCAGCATTAATTATTAGGACCTCTTTAGGTAAACACCTGAAAAGTAAAAAAGACGGATAACAAATTTGTCAAACACAAATATTCATGAATAAAATCAAAGAGATTAAATATATTATTATTTATTTTAATGTCTTCATTTAAAATCAACAACGCTTAATTAAAAATATAAAAAATACAAAAAAAAAATGGAAACTAGTGTCTCAAGTATAAGCAATCTAAGCTTTGAAAATGAATTCATAACAAGTAGAACACGCTCTGGATTATGCTGTAAGATTGATTCTATCACAAAACCAAATACGAGTCCTACTTTGACATGTTTTTGATTTTCGCGATGTTTGATTAATTTCATTAAATTCTGAGTTACATACTATTACTTCAGAACTTTTGTTTTTCGTGACTACAATCTCTCTTGCCGAAAGGAACACTTACTCATCAAGCATCATCATCATCACAAAACTGCATGTTGGCTTCTGCGCGCATGCAGTTTTCCCACTTGCCTGTGTTCTGTTATGATTAAACATAATATATTAAATTAAAACAAATTTTTCATTGCAGGCATTTGCCATGTAATACCTGCTAGTGCAAGAATATATTATGGCCACGTGTTCTGTTCAACCTGTTTTCATAAATATATCTGGAAGGCAAGGCATAATTATGCTGGAAGTTCTAAAAAGATTTCATAAAAGTGTTTACGAATAGTTGAAATGGTATTAGAAAAAAGGTAAATAAAGTTTGATATTGCTAGTTTATTGATTTTAGTGCTATAACACGATAATGTTGTTTAATTGATAATAGTAAATATGTAATAAAAAACAAAAAGAAAACGATATTTTATTTTGTAATTAAACATCTATGAATGAACAGTAAGTTTCTAATCTTAATGTAAAATTAAAAACACATTTACAAATTTACGATAATATATCTTTGTTTTCAGCTGCTTTATACGATATAATAATATATATAAATATGAAGTGCCTGTTTATATAATACGAATATTGTATTTAATTTCAGCATTGCTCATTTAATTTCACAGGCGTTTAGACAATCTATAATATCTTTTTAACCTTAAAAGCTATGAGGTCCATTACGATATATATGAAGGTAGCAATTTAGTAGTTGGTTAAAAAAAACTCCAATCATTTGCGCAGATTGTTCTAACTGCATTGGTGACCGGCCATCCTGACGTCAGAATGGCCGGTCACCTTAAAAAGCAGTTTATTTTTTTAAATTCAAAGGTAGCAATTATTTATAACGCTGTAAAATAAGACACCAGAAAAATACTTTTAACCAATATTTTATTCTCAATTCTTTTTCAATAATGACAGCTCTGCCACGTAATCATCGCATCTCTCCTCTCCTCGCCTCACCGCACCTCCTTCGTCACCACACCACACCTCCTTTGTCACCGCACCACGCCACATTAAAGCATCTCATCACCGCTGCGTTACATATTTAAAGATTAGTAGCAACTAGTAGCAAATTAGGTAGCAACTTTTAGTAACTATGTCGATGCAAATTATGGTGTCCGTCAGGATGGCCGGTCACTACCCATATTTTACATCGAAATAGTTACTAAGAGTTGCTACCTAGTTGCTACCAGTTGCTACCAATCTTAAAATAATTGCTACCTTCGTATTTAAAAAAATAAACTGCTTTTTAAGGTGACCGGCCATTCTGACGTCAGGATGGCCGGTCACCATTCCAGTTAGAACAATCTGCGCAAATGATTGGAGTTTTTTTTTTACCAAGAGTTGCTACCAAATTGCTACCTTTTTTATACATCGTAATTGACCTCATAGCTGTTAAGGATAAAAAGATATTACAGATTTAATATTAAACGCCTGTACAACTAAATTAGCAAATCCGAAGTTAAATACAATATTCGTATTTTACACAGGCGCCACTTGCACTTTATATTTATATTAGGGTTGTGTAAAATACGAATATTCTATTTAACTTCGGATTTGCTAATTTAGTTGTACAGGCGTTTAATATTAAATCTGTAATATCTTTTTATCCTTAACAGCTATGAGGTCAATTACGATGTATAAAAAAGGTGTCCGTCAGGATGGCCGGTCACTACCCATATTTTACATCGAAATAGTTACTAAGAGTTGCTACCTAGTTGCTACCAGTTGCTACCAATCTTAAAATAATTGCTACCTTCGTGTTTAAAAAAATAAACTGCTTTTTAAGGTGACCGGCCATTCTGACGTCAGGATGGCCGGTCACCATTCCAGTTAGAACAATCTGCGGAAATGATTGGAGATTTTTTTTTAGCAAGAGTTGCTACCAAATTGCTACCTTTTTTATACATCGTAATTGACCTCATAGCTGTTAAGGATAAAAAGATATTACAGATTTAATATTAAACGCCTGTACAACTAAATTAGCAAATCCGAAGTTAAATAAAATATTCGTATTTTACACAGGCGCCACTTGCACTTTATATTTATATTAGGGTTGTAACGGAGGTCTCTTAGCGGAGGCCGAGGCGGATGCGGAGGTTTAACATAGGCGGAGATGAAATTTTAAGTAGAAAAAAAGAATAGCATTGATTTATTACAGTAATAGATATAAACCAAAAATAATTCAAACAGATACATTGTACAGTTCTTAGCAAAAATTGAGTAATTACTAATAATAATAAAAAATTACAAACATTTTTTTTATGGCATAACAGCTTTGCGGCCTTCCAAACGTTTAATGTAGTCGGTGAGATTCCTCTATAGCCGGGGAGTAGAATACGGCCTGCTCTGCTTGTCGTAAGAGGCGACTTTTGCGGTTGGGTTTGGCTAGAGTGGGAGCTCAAACCGACCAGACAGCTATACCGAAAAGACGGCGGCATGTGTGGTTTCATGTCGTCGTAGAAACCGTATGGTGCAGGGGGATGGTGACACGTCCCCAAGAGATGTGCCAGGTGGCACCGGTGCGTTCCTATGTGGACCCCGGGGACCCCTGCAAGCACTGAGGAAAGCCACCGAGGAGGTTTGAGTGGGTAAAAATCCCACATAACCTGGAGTCTTTCCCAAAGCTTTGGTACACCTTTTGAAGATTGCATTCCCTCACAAAAAAAAGTTCAACCAGCTGCACTAAATAGTAGTTCATCTGGCACTGAACTTCACGACACCAACAAGTAAATGCGAACTATTTAGTTAACGTTCTAATTTATATGGCATCTTATATCTCAGGATAAAATCCAGTTGAATCAGTTTTTTTATACTATTCAATAATTCATAATTTTCATATAACAAGGTTTCTTTTGATGCTTATCATCCCCCTGCACCATACGGTTTCTACGACGACATGAAACCACACATGCCGCCGTCTTTTCGGTATAGCTGTCTGGTCGGTTTGAGCTCCCACTCTAGCCAAACCCAACCCCAAAAGTCGCCTCTTACGACAAACAGAGCAGGCCGTATTCTACTCCCCGGCTATAGAGGAATCTCACCGACTACATTAAACGTTTGGAAGGCCGCAAAGCTGTTATGCCATAAAAAAATGTTTGTAATTTTTTATTATTATTAGTAATTACTCAATTTTTGCTAAGAACTGTACAATGTATCTGTTTGAATTATTTTTGGTTTATATCTATTACTGTAATAAATCAATGCTATTCTTTTTTTCTACTTAAAATTTCATCTCCGCCTATGTTAAACCTCCGCATCCGCCTCGGCCTCCGCTAAGAGACCTCCGTTACAACCCTAATATAAATATAAAGTGCAAGTGGCGCCTGTGTAAAATACGAATATTTTATTTAACTTCGGATTTGCTAATTTAGTTGTACAGGCGTTTAATATTAAATCTGTAATATCTTTTTATCCTTAACAGCTATGAGGTCAATTACGATGTATAAAAAAGGTAGCAATTTGGTAGCAACTCTTGCTAAAAAAAAATCTCCAATCATTTCCGCAGATTGTTCTAACTGGAATGGTGACCGGCCATCCTGACGTCAGAATGGCCGGTCACCTTAAAAAGCAGTTTATTTTTTTAAACACGAAGGTAGCAATTATTTTAAGATTGGTAGCAACTGGTAGCAACTAGGTAGCAACTCTTAGTAACTATTTCGATGTAAAATATGGGTAGTGACCGGCCATCCTGACGGACACTAAAAAAGGTAGCAATTTGGTAGCAACTCTCGGTAAAAAAAAAACTCCAATCATTTGCGCAGATTGTTCTAACTGGAATGGTGACCGGCCATCCTGACGTCAGAATGGCCGGTCACCTTAAAAAGCAGTTTATTTTTTTAAATACGAAGGTAGCAATTATTTTAAGATTGGTAGCAACTGGTAGCAACTAGGTAGCAACTCTTAGTAACTATTTCGATGTAAAATATGGGTAGTGACCGGCCATCCTGACGGACACAAATTATGGGTGGTGACCGGCCATTCTGACGGTCACCTATGTTCTTGTATATTTTGCTATTTGTACATTTTGAGTGTTGTGTTCATTTTGAATTTTGTACATTTTGCAATTTGTAATTTTTGAGAGCGGTGTTTATTTCGCGTTTTGTTTGTGCTCCGAAGCTTAAAAAATCTAGATTATTTAACTACTTAATCTAGCTCAGGTTCGGTCTAAAAAAAACTTCATGAAAACTTTGACATCACATTTTATTAATTTTAATTATCCCCGCAAACCACTTGCTTCTGTAAGTAGTCTGCGTTCACAAAAATAGGACCACACTGCCACAAACACTTCGGACACTCCTCACGTTTTCGTACTTTCGTATCCTGGAGGTCTATCCATCCAAAGTACGATACTTCAGACGCAGAAGATACGTCGTCTTGTTCTACAAAAGTTTTCCACTTTTTCTGGTATTTTTCCGAACAGTCTGCTTTTTCGTGTAGATATTTCGTCAGCTTTTCAATTTTTTCAGCTGCATCCACGTTCAAATTTTCTTGGTTTGCTGATTCGTCGTTGGCATTGGACTCTGGTAACTCCGACACTTCTGTACGATTCTCGAAGGACAAGTCGACGGTGCTGTAAGACTCCCCCCCGATGGAAATCGTAGCCGATGTCGCCGTTGCAGCTGTGAAAATTTTCTAATGTTCAACTCTTACGCACCTATAACCAAAGGGAGGTGGGATATAGCATATATCAGCTATGAGGCATTACAATGACATTTATTTTGTGGAAGATGAACTGGAAAACACACATTTTTTCAAATATAGAAACTAGAAATAACCATGAAATAAATTTATTGTAAGTGCTCATTGGGACATATAGACGTCTTTAAACTCCATATAGAACATTTAATGAAAGAGTCAAATGCTGGTTGACTTTCGTAGGAGTCTACAAAAGTCAGCCAGTATTTAGTCATTAAAAAAAACTGTTTCACTATACAAATAGGTGCAGCAAGTCCCTGGAGGTAAAACCAAAAATAATACTACCCACTAATACTAACCATAAAAATACTAACACTTCTTGGGTTCATTCGTCTGGAACCATTCCTGAGGGCTCGGGCCGCACTTGTTGAAGGGCGGTTGAGGCCCTTGCATCATGAAAACGAAGGGCGAGCTCTCCTTATTCCCCGACATAAACTCCCTCATGTGTTCAGAGAACTGCGCGTTGTTCTGCCACGTCTCGAAGCAGCTTCTGAAGAACTCGGACGGGTTGTCTCGGTTGCTGTTAAGCACGTAACGGTGAAAGCAGTCCTCGCAGAACACCTGGCCGTAGTAGATCTTCACTTTTGATGTGGGTACAGTGCGGCAAAAATCTGAAATAATAATTGATAAATCTGAATTACTTATAGTGTTATTTAGACGTAGCAGATTTATTTTCCAGAGTCTACAAATAGCTGGAACATAATGGATAAGAAACAGTTTCCAATTTTGCAACAGCTTATCTTAATAAGTTATGTCTTACTATTAAAATAAAGTAGCTGACAATTTGTAAAAAACATTTCATTTATTTAAATACACCGATTGGTCGCTCAAACCGAGAACAAATTTAAAAAAGTAACAGTAACGTAAGCCAAATCGGTAATGTACTATTGTCATGACAATAAGTTCAGCAAAATCTGCATATGTCTTTGTCACGTTAGTTCTGTGGGGAATCTGGACGTTAAAATATTGTTTTTTTTGCAAATAATATAGATACTAACAGCACTGAGCGCAATTTCTGTGGAAAATTTGATCTCCAATTTTCGCCTTGCAGCATTCGTCCACCGGCTGTAGGCATCGCGCGCAAATAGCACGTTTACGCGATTCCTCTGATGGGTTTTGAGGTTTAGCTGGAATTAATTATATTGATTTACTTATTCTGACACTGATATTCTGATTATCATGGACATCTATGGACTTTTTGCAATATTTTACCAAACCGAATAAGGTAAGATATGATTTATTTAAAAAAAAACAATGATTGCAATGTTTTGGTTCGTCTAAAGGGGCTATCCATAAATTGTCATACGAAGTTTACGATTTTTTGACCCCTCCCCAAATGTCACAACTGGTTACATTTGTGAGGCCCCTCGCTAGTGTGATGTTACATAATGTTCTATCCAACACATACATTTTAAATTATAAACAGTAGTTGAAAATGACATGTGACAAAACAAAATTTTGTATTCTTCGACATCCCCTTGTCGCACATTGTCAAACTTTATCGACCAACTCCCCCCACTTAACGTAATTTAGGATGGCCCCTAAGCCCTGAGTTCGTAAGCTGTGGGTAATTACCCACGTGAGTGTAAATGAGGTATTCTTCGGGGGTAATGCTGTAAAATGTCAATAGGACGACATTTTCATTCCCATTCGTAAAACATACGGATGCAAAGATTCGTTGAAAAATAATAATTTGAAAGGCGGGGTAAAAGTAACTTTCCTCTCAGATTACAATAAAACTACGGAAGAAATGGTAGGATATTTGTTAACTTGCAATGAAACCTGTTTTATTTCTTAATCTCCCGTCTAGATGAGTAACCAAGAGCGATCATGTTCCGCCAGGCGCAGTTCGAAGCTCGTATTAATCCAAAATATTTATTGTAATTCGATAGCGTAATTACGTGGCGGTATCTCATGTCCACTAAAGGAAATCTTTTTGCAAATGGTGGAAATCATCCGACTCCAGAAGCACCCACGCCACACAGCAGTGTTATGCGCTGCAATTTTCTGTTCTGATAGGTGTGATAAGCGAGACATACTTATCAACCCCATATCTTACTTCTTTCATTAATCAACACGAACCTTCACTACTACTCTCCGCTGAAGCAGGGTTCGCGTTGGGTGCCCACTGCATCCACCAGCTGTTTGAATACACTCGACTATCACCCTTCAAGCGATTCAATACATGTGCTTTAAAGCAAGAATCGCAAAACACGTGACCGTAAAACATCTTGAGAGACGTTGGTATCGTTCGGCAAATACCTGTAAATAAATTTAAAAGTACAAGGTTATTTCCGCGGCTTTACCCGCTCTGGTCAGGTCTAGGATAGTAATAGTATCCTGTGTAATGAGGTCATAAACTATCTGTGGACCAAATTTCAGCAAAATCCGACCTCACTATCATAATTATAAATATTCCTGAAATTATTGGATATTAGGTTTATGCAATTCTATAACAGATGACCAAATAGAATCAAACTACATATAAACTGTAAGTCAAATAATGATTATTTTGGATATTGGCTACATGCTACATATAAGCAGAGATAGCGATGCCTACAAATAATAAAGCATACTTTACCAATGTTAAGTACGAAATTGTGATCATAATCGAACGCAGTGCGACAATACACTAACCTTAGGTATTAGCAAACCATAGATTCTAAATTCGTGTCCAATTTTTAAATTAAATATGGATAAATTCGATTTTATTTTGTTTGCTATTTTTAAATATTATCGAGTATGCAATTCCGATATTAGGGAAATAACTTTGAACTATGAAGCTGGAGTTAATCCTAGCTTTAATTTATTTGATTGTATGAATTAAATGACAATAACTAATGATAATTATAATAATAATAATATGCCTTCTCCTTTACAATTACGTTTACTCTACCCTTTAGTGATTGTAGAGGGGTATTTTTTTTAGATTTATAAATTTTGTTTATTTATTCATTTGTTTTTTACTTACAACACATGCTACAATTCCTATGGAAATTCTGGCCCTCTATATCCACCTTGTCTTCTGGATCCACTGGGAGAAAACATCGCGAACAGAAGCATTTCTTTGATTCATTAGTTTTATCCATTTTGAAAAACGTTTAATTTGGCTTTTTACAAAAATAAAGGAATTATGGAAACTGTCTTTGGAATCAGCAATTTTCCATGGCAGATTATTATGAAGTGAAAATGAAAAACAAATGAAACTTTGTTCTAACATTTCAAAAATGGAACAGAGTCTTCTAGCAGGCAGTTTAAAACCAGCTACTTATTCATTAATGTAATAAATTTTAAAAGTCGGCGATGTTACGTATTTAACGTTAAGTATTTTATGTACATAAAAAGCTATTAAATCAATTATTAATTTATTTTTAATTATAGCGTAAATTATAAACGTCAAATTGACAACCGTAGAGCAACACTATAAATGACGAATCGTTGACCGTGAAAAAAACCAGTATGAATGACATCACTAGTTAGTGCTTGTGTGTTGTCCAACCGTTTGTCATTTGTGTTATCTGCTATGTTTTTATCAAAAAGTAATGTTTGTGTGGTTGTTTGAGCCCAAATCCATGTATATTTAGTGGTAAATATCTTGCTTTATCTCGTTCTTATCTTTGTGCATGATAAAATGTGGATATATAAGAGTTTGGTAAGGTTATGGCAGATACTATACATCACAGTTATCGGATCATGTTTTTGCGTTTTTATGTTAGAAAAATCCTTATTATTATCAACGCAAAGCAATAAAAGTATGACTAAGTGTATTAAGTACTGTATACACAACTTTTTTGCGTTGATTATTTAGTCTAAGATAAATTTTTGAGGTATTTTTTCTGCGTAATTTTTTCGTTTTTGGACGACCTCATTTAATACGATTATTTGGCGGGACTATTGGCTAACAATGTTTCGATGCGGTTTCCGTGCGATACTGCCAGCTATTTGCATTTAATGGTCTCTTACCAAACTTGTTACATGATCGCTTGTTTGTAAATAAAGGCTTGAATAAATTTAACAGTAATGAAGTTACGAAGGTACTCCTGTTCACTTATCCACTGCAAAAATTAAATATATCAATATTTATTTTATTTATCGCTTTAATTAAAATAAATAAACCAATTTTTTTTGTTATATTATTGATTACTATACAATTTAGTTGATCTTATTGCCAAAGATATTTACAAAGTATTTGCTTATATGAGGCGAAAATTAAGTTCATTAAATTGAAAATTAAATTAAGACAAGGTGTAAAAAATTATGACTGACTGAAATTGGTTTTTCAGTTGAAACCTAAACAGAACCTTTTGCTTTTGTCCTAATTTCAGGAAAAACCCCAATGCATGTTTTTGGACTGAGAATAAACATAAAATAACTTTTTCAGAAAGATTGTTTTGGTAGAACCAGTGTAGTTTGAGCGTGGAGGTACTACTGCCACATCTATGTCTTGCATGAAGCTATTTCATTTTGTTTGAAGGATGGTTGGTGGTTTACTCTTATATAAGTCCAAGGTTCAAACCCACGCACCACAGATTTTTCTAACACTATGTGCATATTAGAAATTAATTATCACTGCTTTTCGGTGAAGGAAAACATAGTGAGGAAACCTACACACCCGAGAGTTCAAAAAAAAATAGATAATTCTCGGAGGTGTGTGAAGTCCACCAATTCACACTTGGCCAGTGCGGTTGACTAGGGCCTAAAACTCTCTTATTCTGAGAGAAGATGTGCTCAGCAGTGGGACAATAATGGGTCAATGAGATGGATACGTAAGCAACTTCAGATAAGATTAGAGTCTTACCTGAGACACGCCATTGTTTTATTTATACTCCTGAGGTCTAAGTTTGAATGAGAGTATGTCTCCCGTACTATATCTATACATGAATTTTTGTAAATAAATCTTACTGTACAAGATGGTAAAAAAGTATTGTTCGACCGGGGAAGTACCACTGCTACACCTACTTCTATTATGACTAATGTCAGGCAGAACCAGGGTTGCCAGAACGTCCCGATTTTGGCAGAACCCTCCTGATTTTTTAATCAAAATCAAATGACCCGAGCGGGACAGGCTCAGTCCTGCTTTTTGGAAAGGACTGGACTTTGCCAAAAAAAGTTAGCTAATTGCAAATATAAGTGGAACTGCAATTTAGTGACTGAAAAAAAGGTCACAAAATCTATACCGATTTAAACCGATCTGCAGTTCATCAACCATAAACAAAAAAAAGTCATTAAGAGTCCATCCCCCTTCACCAAGGAGATTTTTTTCCTGTGTGTTTGTGAGGCGCGAGGCCCTTTGTACCGCAAGGGCTACCGTCCCGTCTGTGATTATGGAATCCTGCTTTTTACTCATTACTAAATCCCGACTACTAAATACTAATTACAAAAAAAAATCTGGCAATGCTGGGCAGAACTCTTGTTTCACATATATAAAACAAAGTTTCTTAAAGATATCTATGTGTGGCAGTCAACACTAATGATCAGATAGACTGCATGCGTTATTGCTACTTCAATTATATATTAAGAAAAAATGCACTTATTATATAAAATTAATGTGTCAAAAATGTTTTTGTCTCTTTTTGTCCTTGTTTAAGTACAAACTGAGATCAATTTAAAGTTTATAAATGTTTTTATTTATTTTCAGAATGGTGCGTCTGGATGTTAACAAAAGAAAAATGTCCCGCCATGAGAAAGCGAAGAGTGGCTTTGTAAGTATAAATAGTTTTCTATTCATAGTAGTAGTAGTATATAAAATCAATTACATTAATATGAGTTTCAATTTTTTATCTTTTGTCGGCTATGCTGAGGGAGGGGTGGAGGGGGTGGTGACCAGGACGCTTGTCGACCGTCCCTGTAGTTCCGGAATCAGAATAGGGCTACGGTATCCCCTGCCTGTCGTAAAAGGCGATTAAAAGGGGCTTACGGGGTTGCGGGCGGCTAGTGTGGGAGCTTGAACCGTCCAGCCAGCCGATCCCGGGAAGGACGGCGGTATGTGTGGTCGCATACCGCCGTAAAGACTGGACGGAGCGGTGGGCCCAGCCGCCCATCTGGGAGGAGCCCGATGGAGCAACGCGTTCAGAGGATTCCGGTTGCGTTCCTTTGGAGATTTCGGAGTCCTCTTTGTAGCGCCGAGGACGGCCACCGGGAGGGTTTTAGTACGGTAAAAATCCCACATAACCCTGCGTCGCTCCCACGACGTCGGGTACCTTTTGAAGGTTTCCCCCTCGAAAGGACGATTGTCGACAAAAACTTATCGGGGTTAAATATTTTTTCTCTTTGTCGCCTATTCTTAGGGGAGAGAGTGGGGAAGGAGTCAGGGCGCCCCACTTAAGTACGTCTAAGAGATAAAGAAGTAAAAAAATAAATGGCAAATTGTATTGATATTTTTACATTGGGAATTACATTTTACATTTAAAACTCGAGGATCTCTATTCAACCTCGTTAACGACGATAATTAATGGATAAAGGGATATAGGTAAGTACAGATAGCAAAAACATATAAACAATATTTTATATTACTTTTATTTCATCGCATCTTTTTATAAATAAAATTAAAGTAGGAAATGTATGATGAACAATATATCAAACTATTGTGTAAATGATTTTTAAACTTGTATTAATTTGTTTTATACTAATGTTATCGCGGAATAGGCAAAAATAATTGAAAGTTAATTAAAAAAGTGCATTATTTTTCAATTCTTGTAGCTGTGTTCAATATTAAATTGTTATTCGTTCATCTCCTTCATACTTTCATATTAGTGATGTACGTAATGAATATTCGCATTCGCAAAACTTGTGCGAATGTTTTGTGAATGTTGATTTTTTTTATCTGACTGAAGTAACAAACGAGCACGCAGTCCACCTTATGGTAAGTGGTCACTACCATACATGGACATCTGTAATCAACTTCATACAGAATGTATGTTCATGAGTTCCATCTGAAGTCAATCACAGAGGCGTTGCTACTCCCGAGGACTATGATGGTCGCCTCATATAAAAGTGTGCCGAATTGCAGTGCTTTACAAAAAAAACGTTGCCAAATGTATACAAAATTAATTCGAGAAGCAGTTTGTCGCGAATATCGGCAAGGGATATTTGCATTCGTGTTCGTGATTGTTCAAACAATAACATTCGGTACTGGTTGATATTATTCAAATTACATTTTACTATCACTCCGAATTCGATATAGAAAAAGACCGAAGTATCTTGTTTATTTTTTTGCCGACGCTACACAATCATCGTCACACGCACACAACGATAGCTTATCACGAGTTCAGTTTTCAGGCCACTTTCTGTCAGAGTGGTTGTTTTGCTAGTTATTCGGTGTGAAAGTGAAGTGAAGTTGTGAAATTGATCTTGATGTTGTACTTACGAAGTATTTGATGTATTGTGAACTTAGAATCTTGGGATATTTGAACGTGGATTTTAAAGGGAAGAAATCTTAGTAGGTCGAGTTTATGGCACTAACGCCACACCTTCACCTGTTTTTCATATCTGTATCATTCTGTTTATATGTGCTTCTAGTGAAAACGAATGTGAGACATATTTTTGCTAATTTGACGTCTTTCTACCGAAATTGTTACCGCATTGTTATAAAAGGAGGTCTATTGACACATTTCTATATACCATGAAGATCGAAGATATCTAAAGATCTCCTTATTTCGAATCAAATCGTCTAGGAGGTCTATCAGAGGATGTTAGTCCTTACAGTTTTGGTATAAAAAGTCAATTTGTCAGAACTCAGACTTAAAATGTTTTTTTCGTTTTTTTTCTCTCTAGTTTTGTTTCTTTTTTTACCTGTTTATATATCTTACGTATAACCTATATCAGATCTGTGATAGTTTTTGTTCATAGAAAAAAGGATTTGTATTGTTTTTTACAGACTTCTTTGTAGTTCAACTACTATAGGTGTATCTTAGAGTGTAGAGTTGCTTCCGGTTCGGAGTGTGTTATCATTGGTACATAAGAGTTTCGAGAAAAGAAATTGCTCCTGCCAATTGGAAATAGCAAAACTCATGCTATTGATATTAATTAAGTAGAAATTGACATTACGTTTTTTATTATTTAGCAAAATATTCTTATTTGTGACTGAAACTTATTCTTTAATATTTAGGATATATTTACTTAACGAAAAAAAATGCCACGTATACATAGATTTGAGATGCTAGGCCGAGAGCCATCGTCCATTAGTTCCGGTATCAGAATAGGGCTACGGTATCCCCTGCCTGTCGTAAGTTAGACTAAAAAAGGCTTCTGGGATTGCGGGCGGCTAGAGTGGTAGCTCGAACCGTTTAGACTGGCGCCTCCGAGAAGGACGGCGGTATGGGTGGCTGCATATCGTTGTAAAGACCAGTCGGAGTGGTGGGCTTAGCCGCTAACCTGGGACGGGCCCGATGGGGCAACGATTCAGAGCACCCGGTAGCGTTCCTTTGGAGATCCCGGAGTCCTCTATGTAGCACTGAGGACGGCCACCGGAGAAATTTTAGTGCGGTAATAATCCCACTAACTGCGTCGCCCCCTCGGTATCAGGTTCCTTTTGAAGGTTTCCCCCTCGAGAATAAAAAAAAGAGGCCGAGGGGCATACAAAAGTGTCATTTAAATGTTTTCGTGTAATGATTGTGGGATCTTCTTAGGTTTATTGTAGGACCACACTTCGTGCGTCACATTCTTGGAATCACGGATACGTTGCCACTCCCGAGGGCTATGATGGTCGCACCATATATAAGTGTGCCGGCAACCACGTCCTGGCATCGAAACGCAATAATTGCTTCACGTTAGAAATAAGTGTCCTTATCAGAAGACTATCAATATCCTTGAACGCTCCACACAAAAACGGAACTACTGTAATTCCTGGATCTCCTAGCGTCTCAGAAGGTTAACAAATTTAACAAACTAGCAGCATAGAACGTGCAACGTATTTAAAATTGGGGTCTTAAAATATTCTTTAAAACATTGCATTGATTGCGAAAATCAGGCTAGTGGTGCCGAGAATGTGACGCACGTTCTACCACCTGCAAAAATCGTCCTATTCTGATATCATACCGTGGGACTGATACATTGACTGAGCTTCTCAGCTCTGTCGCATAGAAGATGCCCTTACAGGCATTCCAACTTAGTCCAGTATACAGTCCAGTTGTCCAACTCGTTGTTTCGATATTAGCGTGACCTTGACACCTACAAATATCGAGGAAGAGGCTTATCAGAGGACAATTATATATTATCCTGTTACACATTATAGTGTTTACGAAATGTATATTAGCAAATATGTAACGATTGATAAAAACATAAATAACAATTGTTGAGGAAGGAATTTTGTGGGATTTTTTTGCTATGATGTCATTTTGTGATCAAAGTGTTTTTTTTCAACGATATGATATGACAATCAGCCACCGCGTGTTATTCACGGTTGTGGAAACTGACGCGTGTTCAGTATTCGAAGCTTTAAGCTTTTTTTGAGTTATTCACGGTTTCTGTATACACGTCATGTGGACAGAACATCCCCATCAACCCATTATTGGCCCACTGCTGGGCACGGGTCTTCTCTCTGAAAGAGAGAGAGTTAGGCCATAATCCACCGCGCTGGCCAAGTGCGAATTGGTGGACAGAACATAACCCCCGCAAACTCCCTATTTTTTTACTTTATACTTTTACTTTATGATATTTTATACAGTAGAAGCTCTTCATTCGCGGAGCATATGTTCCGTAAATATGCCGCGACTACAGAAACCGTGAATATGGAATGGTAATTATATGGGGTTATACGTTCCTAGGCGACGAAATAAAAATAGCAAAGACATAAAAAAATCGGTTTAATTTAAGCTTTTGACCATGCATTTTGAGAAGTTACATATTATCTTCAGGTTTAAGCAATGGTTTAAAAAACGTAATTTTTTGCTTGCTTGGCGTTTTTAAAAGCTCTTTTAATTCAGGCTGATTTTTTTTTAGGTACTTACATAATATGTATGTACCGATTCGATCCGCGAATAAAAAAATCTTAGACCGCGAATATAGGACTTGAGTCGCAATTTTTTAATCCGCGAATAGTGAAAACGCGAATGAAGGAACCGCGAATAAAGAGCTTCTACAGTATATTGTGGCGTGTGGTCTGTCGGTCTTGAATAACACCATTCTCTTCCTCTCCAAAAGTGTTGTAGTGGCAACTAATGGAGGGAAATAATGTAGGCTATGGACAGCGGCGTCTTTCTGTGTCTCATAAAAATCGGGGAACCTTCAAAAGGTACCCGACGCCGTGGGAGCGACGCAGGGTTATGTGGGATTTTTACCGCACTAAAACCCCCCCGGTGGCCGTCCTCGGCGCTGAAAAGGAGGACTCCGGGATCTCGAAACGACTTCAACCGGAATCCTCCGAGCGCGCTGCCCCATCAGGCTCCTCCGAGATGGGCGGCTGGACCCACCGCTCCGTCAAGTCTTTACGATGGTATGCGACCATACATACAACCGTCCTTCCGGGATTGCCTGACCGAACGGTTCGAGCTCCCACTCTAGCCGTCTGCAACCCCGGAAGCCCCTTTTAGTCGCCTCTTACGACAGGCAGGGGATACCGTAGCCCTATTCTGACCCCGAGGCTACAGGGACATCATTGAAGGCCTATGTCTAGCTGTCGTCAAAAGTACGATGAATGAAATATTTTATACATAAAGTAAGAAAGTAGGGTTCCAAATGTGTTTTCCCTCTTAATTTATAACTCTCACGCGGGTTTGTCCGTATGTAGTTCGTATTTTTAACCGACTTCCAAAAAGGAGGAGGTTATCAATTCGTCTGTATTTTTTTTTTTTTTTTTTTTTTTTTTTTTATATTTGTTACCTCATTTCTCCGGACTGGGTGAACCGATTTAGATGATTTTTTTTTTATTTGAAAGGTAGTGCGTGTCATAGGGTCCCATTTTTTTTAGTATTTTTTTGACTAGGGCATCCATAAGAAAAACGCATAAGTCTTAAATTTGCATTTTCAATGTACGCGATAAATGTATGAATAACTCAATATCCCGCCAACCGATTTTGATGATTCTTTTTTTATTAGAAAGGATGTACTCCAGGGGTAGTCTGATAAGAGTTTGATAAGGTTCTAATCATAGGATCTTCAACTTTTTGGAGCAAAATAATAAAATTAGTGATAGTCGGCCGAACCTTAGCTGGAGAAGTCCAATTGAGTAAAATATAGAATAAAATTACTATGTAGGTATTTACTATGAAAAATTTGACCTTCAACTCTTCAATCCTGATGATGCAGGGGTACTGCTAGCCTGAACTATAAAAGTTGGTCGTTTGATGTTTGCGAATATATAATGAAATTGTTAAGCAAATTCATGGGACAAAAATTTGACCTTCAACTCCTCAACCCTGATGATGCAGGGGTACTTAAAGCCAAAACCATAGGAATAAGCCATTTGGTGCTTACGTATATGTTATAAGATTACTGAGCAAAAACATAAGATGAAAAATTTGACCTTCAACTCCTCAACCCTGATGATGGAGGGGTACTTCAATCCTAAACCATAGAAGTAGGCAATTTGGTGCTTACGGTTATGTAAAGAAAATACTAAGCAAAAATATAAAATCAAAAATTTGACCTTCAACTCCTCAACCCTGATGATGAAGGGGTACTTCAATCCTAAACCATAGGAGTTGGCAATTTGGTGCTTACGGTTATGTAAAAATAATACTAAGCAGAGGCACAAAATTAAAATTTTGACCTTCAACTCCTCGACCCTGATGATGAAGGGGTACTTCAATCCTAAACCATAGGAGTTGGCAATTTGGTGCTTACGGTTATGTAAAAATAATACTAAGCAGAGGCACAAAATTAAAATTTTGACCTTCAACTCCTCGACCCTGATGATGAAGGGGTACTTCAATTCTAAACCATAGGAGTTGGCAATTTGGTGCTTACGGGTATGTATAAATAATACCAAACAGAGGCACAAAATTAAAATTTTGACCTTCAACTCCTAAACCCTGATGATGCAGGGTACTGCAAGCCTGAGCCATAGAAGTTAGCCACCTGGTACTAACGTATATGTTATAAGATTACTAAGCAACAATATAAGATGAAAAATTTGACCTTCAACTCCTCAACCCTGATGATGGAGGGGTACTTCCAGAGGGGGCGCCCTGTTTGTATGAATTGTAAAAGTGTTTTATGTTTAATTTTTGTGAATATGTAGATGCACAAAGCAAACTTAGAGGCTTTATTTAAATATAAAAATATAGTCACTAAAAAGTGTAAAATAAAAACTTTTTAACAAAAAATACCTATCTACCGACTTCCATGTCACAAAAAAGTAAAAAATAATTTAAATATATTTTGGTCTAGAACATACTCAGTACTTAGTACATAGTTCTGAAGTCGGTGCTCATATAGGACGTAGTTACCGTCGTCCAGCGAAATATGTCGAGCACCGACTTCAGGACTATGTACTAAGTACTGAGTATGTTCTAGACCAAAATATATTTAAATTATTTTTTACTTTTTTGTGACATGGAAGTCGGTAGATATTTTTTGTTAAAAAGTTTTTATTTCATTGAAATTTTTCCAGACAATTATGCCACAAACATGCGGCGTGGCATGAAATAAGTTTTTAGGCAGACATAGGTTGCTGCCGGTTGGATAATACGATCGGTTTCACATGAGATTGTTTGCAATTTTTTATGTTTCACTGTTGAATACTTGTCATCTTGAATCTTCATTGAAGTAGGCTTGAACGTACATACTCCACTCCGTTATGGCAACGTGAATTGGTTGATGGTCTTATTTTTGTTGAATGAATATTCGGTTTTTATGGTATTGAAGTGGTTAACGAGAATGAAGTCCAGGTCATACAGTACAAGGGTTTTTTCCGTAGTGAATGATATGATTTTGATTCGGAGAACTAACGGTCGCCTCATACCGCCCGAAACGCAAGAACTGCATCTCGCTAGGAATAGGCGTAGCGATGGTACCTCGATATACTCATTCTACGACCTTGAAAGTTGCAGTGGCACTACATTTTTTTTATCTGACTGAAGTGACAAACGGGCATGCAGTCCACCTGATGGTAAGAGAACATTGCAACAGTAATCAACTTCGTACAGAACATGGGTTCCATCTGAAGTCAATCACAGATGCGTTGCTACTCCCGAGGACTATGATGGTCGTCTCATACAAAAGTGTGCCGGCAACCACACCCTTGGATCGAAACGCAAGAAATGCTTCACGCTAGAAATAGGTTTGGCGGTGGTACTACCCCGGGCGAACTACACTGTTTCTACCACCTTTATATACTCATTCTACCACCTTGAAAATTGCAGTGGCATTACATTTACTCGTATTTGTCAGTAATGGCGTGTGATTAACACATTTGCGGCTTCATATCGTATTTGGTTTAGTAATTAACGCTTATAATGCGGCGAGCCTTAATTTCGTCACGCATTCATGACAAGTTTATATTTGAGAGTATGTCACGCATGCTACTAGCTTTTATACTACCTCATATAACAAAATGACATAAAAATTGTTTATGTTTAGCTCATCATTGCGAAGTGTATTGCAAGTTCTTACAGGTGGTAGAAAGAGTGTAGTTCGACAGAGGCAGTACAGTAGTACAGTCAGCGCCAAATAGTTAGGGACACTCATGGTATTCAAATAAATAGACGCAACCAAAAAGTCAATAATATCAACATTATAGTTGCTCAAAAAGCCAAGGCGTTATAAATATGGTACAATCATCCCGCCAATGGTATCCAACCATTGTAGGCGTTCAAAAATGGGCATGAAAGGAGCATCTCGCTCGGAGGACGTTGTTGTGTTCCGTTGGAGATCCCGGAGTCCTCCACGCAGCGCTGAGAACGGCTACGGTTTTCAGTGTTCCACATAACCCGTGTCGCTCCCACTGCGTCGGGTACCTTTTGATGGTTTCCCCCTCGAAAACAAAAAAAGGTACATAACGTAAGAAATAACGTAAGATTCGATGATATATTACCATGACGTCCTATTGCATCATGTGTTTTTAAATATTCCTATTAGTCAATCATTATCCTGCGTTAGATTGTTTGTAAATATTAGTGTTACTGATGATTTCAAGACCAGCTGTAGTAGGGTGTAGTGATGTTGTGTCGTGATGTTGTGTCGTGTTAACGTGTGTTGTGCATCTCGAGGATTGTAGATTTTAGAAAAAGTATTTTATATATTACTTAATTCCATTACATTGGAATGGATGTGCGCTTTTTATACTGGGTTATTGTTAATTTTTTACACTGGATAAAATGTGGTAGAATTGTTTGAGGTTCAATACCGGGAACAGTAGCTATTACTTCTGTTTCAGCCTAATAACAGTATTACCTTGCTGTGTTCTGGTCTCAATGGGTAAGGAGGATACTTACTCTAAGCCACAGTACAAACATGGAACATTATGGAAACTAAGCCTTGTTTATGAAATAATTACATTTTCTTTTATCTGACTGAAGTAGCAAACGAGCATGCAGTCCACCTGATGGTTAAGTGTTCACTGGCGCCCTGCGACATCGGTAATAAACTACATACAGGACATGGATTCCATCTGAAGTCAATAACTGATGCGTTGTTACTGCCGAGGACTATGATGGTCGCCTCATTTAAAAGTGTGCTGGCAACGACACCTTTCTATCGAAACGCAAGAACTGCTTCACGCTAAAAATAGGTGTGTAGGAGTGTGTATGTTTGTTACTTCTTCACGTCTAAACGGCTGGAGCGATTTTCATAAAATTTGGTAGGGAGTTAGCTGACACACTGGATTAACATATAGGATACTTTTTAGTGTGGGAAACATCTTATTCCCACGGGACAGTCGATACATCGATTTTATTAACGGGCGTAGCTGCGGGGTTCAACTAGTATATTATAAAAGGAGCACTCATAGCCGTACATCAATCCATTATTGGTCCATTGCTGGGCATGGGTCTTACAGAGAGTTTAGTCCACTACGCTTGCCGATTAGGAATTGGAAGAACCACTTAAATTTTTACT
Source organism: Spicauda simplicius (assembly GCA_949699795.1). NCBI lineage: Eukaryota > Metazoa > Arthropoda > Insecta > Lepidoptera > Hesperiidae > Spicauda > Spicauda simplicius. The sequence goes on from OX453084.1 coordinate 5,841,384, forward strand.
TGGCTTTACTGTAAATATGTACGCTTTAGAGTTTTTATTCTCTGAGGCTGAAGTACTTGCTTTCTTGTTTATTTGTCTTCCTTAGTTATTTCGAAAGAGGCATTTGACTTGTAATCCAGCCGAATCGATATCTTATTTATTTCTACAAATCGTTATCTTTGCATTCTCTGATTACGGAAATGTATGTGTCATGTCTTGCTGTGATCGAGTTTACACCTATTTATAGTATTTTAGGTTATTTTTGTAAATTTAATAGATATTTGTAGTGTGTGTGCTTTACAAAGTGGTGCAAGTACAACCAGTGTAGTAGTGTGTAGTTTCTGTTGAATGGTGGAGGTACCACCTAAGAACTGCAATCCTCATTTTAATCCGACGGGCCCAGAGGAATTTCTATGGAACCGAACGGATCGGGCCTGCTTTCAGATGTCCATGGGCAGTGAGCACTTACCATTAGGTGGACTGCGTGCTCGTTTGTTACTCCCATCGGAAAAGAGATTTTCCGTTATTTATTAAGAGAGAGTTTATTTATTGGTGCTCCTTTGCTTTCTCCTTTGCTTTCTTTATCTATCTTACCTCACTTTGCCTTGATTGTCTATACTTATAATAAAGTTGTAGAGAGGTCAATTCTGTACATGAAATATTTTTCCAAAATAACTATCAGGGCGTGATTAGGGATCGATACTGATGCCAAAAATGCAATCAGTAAATTTTTTGTCTGTCTGTCTGTCTGTCTGTCTGTCTGTCTGTCTGTCTGTCTGTCTGTCTGTCTGTCTGTCTGTATAACCGTTATAGAAACAAAAACTACTCAGTGGATCTTAACGAAACTTGGTACGATTATTCTTTATACTCCTGGGCTGGTTATAGTATACTTTTCATCCCGCTACAATCAATAGGAGCAGAGCAGTAAAGGGAAATGTTGGGAAAACGGGAGAAGTTACTTTTTTAAGCTTCTATCGCGTGTGCAACCTTAATGGTTAAAGCTACACAGAAATCATGTATGAGGGAAATATTTTCCTTAAAATTATCTAAAAAATATCCTACGACAGCATATGTCTATCTTTTATGGTTGACTCACAATAACACGTGTAACTCCCGATAGCTTAGCAGTTCAAAGCTTTCTGATTATATTTGTCTACTCTTACGTTTATAACTCAGTCATCTATCTGTACGAAAATGATCATGAAAATGAAAAATGAAAAATGAAAAATGAAAAATGAAAAATGAAAAATGAAAAATGAAAAATGAAAAATGAAAAATGAAAAATGAAAAATGAAAAATGAAAAATGAAAAATGAAAAATGAAAAATGAAAAATGAAAAATGAAAAATGAAAAATGAAAAATGAAAAATGAAAAATGAAAAATGAAAAATGAAAAATGAAAAATGAAAAATGAAAAATGAAAAATGAAAAATGAAAAATGAAAAATGAAAAATGAAAAATGAAAAATGAAAAATGAAAAATGAAAAATGAAAAATGAAAAATGAAAAATGAAAAATGAAAAATGAAAAATGAAAAATGAAAAATGAAAAATGAAAAATGAAAAATGAAAAATGAAAAATGAAAAATGAAAAATGAAAAACGAAAAATGAAAAATGAAAAATGAAAAAGAAAATGAAAAATGAAAATTTAATCATATGGGATGAATGTACGATGGCCCACCGAAAAGGAGTAGATGCGGTAGACAGAACTTTAAGGGACATAAGACAAAATGATCGACCAATGGGCGGTATCACGGTTTTATTTTGTGGTGATTTTCGACAAACTTTACTGGTAATACCACGCGGAACCCGAGCTGATGAGGTTAGGGCTTGCCTGAAAAGTTCTTATTTGTGGCGTGATATACAATCGGTGCATTTAACTATAAACATGCGAGTGAGAACTGGAGATAGCCCGGATGATCGTCAATTTTCTGATACACTGTTAAAGATTGGCGAAGGTACCTATCCACAACTACACCAAGGAAAAGTTATTCTGACGCCTCAGTTATGTTATATAGTGCAATCCCAACTACATCTTATATCGTCGGTTTACGGTGACGTAACAAATATATTAAATAGGGACAATTCTTGGCTATGCGAAAGATCCATCTTAACTCCTCACAATGACCAGGCATTTGAGATTAATAATAAAGTACTGTCGAATATACAAGGGGAAAGCAAAGTTTATAGTTCAATAAATAGAATGGTCGATGAACAAGACGCCACTAACTACCCGATAGAATTTTTAAATTCTTTAAATATGCCCGGACTTCCTTCTCATGAAATTTGTTTAAAAATTGGCATTCCGATTATTCTGCTCCGAAATTTAAGACCACCACAACTTTGCAATGGAACTCGGCTAAAAGTAACCCGGTTGCAACAAAATATAATCGAGGCTCAAATTTTAATAGGTTGCGGTGCAGGAGAAACCGTCTTTATTCCCAGAATTCCCTTAGTACCTAATAATTTTCCATTCCAATTTAAAAGAACGCAATTCCCAGTATCGGTGTGTTATGCAATGACAATTAATAAGGCTCAAGGGCAAACTTTTCGTGTTGCTGGAGTAGATCTCGGTGTCAGTTGTTTCTCGCATGGTCAGTTGTACGTCGCTCTTTCCCGGGTCAGTAGTTCCAAAAATCTTTACGTTCACGTGCCGGATGGATCAACATTCAACATAGTTTACCCGGAAGCTTTGCATTGAAGTATTTTCGTTATATAAGTACTTAAGCCTTCGGCAGGATCAGAATAGGGCTACGGTATCCCTGCCTGTCGTAAGAGGCGACTAAAAGGGGCTTCCGGGGTTGCGGGCGGCTAGAGTGGGAGCTTGAACCGTCCAGCCAGGCGATACCGGGAAGGTGGCGATATGTGTGGTCGCATACCGCCGTAAAGACTAGATTGGGTGGTGGGCCCATCCGCCCATCTGGGAGGAGCCCGAGTCCTCTTTATAGCACCGAAGACGGCCACCGGGGGGATTTTAGTGCGGTAAAAATTCCACATAACTCTGCGTCGCTCCCACGGCGTCGGGTACCTTTTGAAGGTTTCCCCCTCGAAAACAAAAATAGAAAAGGTTCTTAAGCCTCATGTGAACGTGATCTAAACAATATTACCAATACATTAACTCAATAACACACAAGGAGTTACTCGCTGGCGGAGTCGCGGGCAAAGCTATTAACAATAATATTGTGCGGTTCCGTATTGCGATATTTTTCAACAGTATTGTAGATATGACATATTATATTTCCCTACTAAAATACGAAAGTTAATCTGTCTGTTACATCAAAACCACTGAACCGAGAGGAAGGACATAGGCTACTTTTTTTTTACGAAAAACAACTGAAACGCGGACGAAGTCGCGGGCAACAGCTAGTTATTCAATAAAAAACTATACTGACATCACAGTTATAAAGTTTTTTACTTTAGAAAAAGATGTCTAAGTATATAGCTCTCGGCGATAATTAGAAGGATCTTTCCACCAATTCGCACTTGGCCAGCGCGGTGGACTATGGCCTAAACTCTCTCATGCTGAAAGAAGACCCGTACCCAGCAGTGGGACAATAATGGGTTGACCAGATATTAGAATTTTTCATTTTTGTGGGGCTCGGGTTCGACAGGTATTTGAATGATAAATTTAGATTCATGTTCTGGGTCTAGGTATTTGTGTAGTCGTCTTGTGTGTGGTACCCATGGTACCCACGACACAGGATAAAATGTGTGGGGCTATGAATGTAGAAGAGAGTGTTTTTTTATTAGGAGTAGTTTCATGTATATAATTAACTTTTCCAAAATTTTGAATTGGGTCTCTTTTGTTCTCTTTATACGACATAAACTATATTTATTATAGTAACCAATTATCTTGTTATTAAAAGACAATAAAAATGAAAATAATATGAAACCTAATTGTGAAAGTGATCACTGAAAATAATGTGAAATTATAATCTAGTGGCTGTGATAAGTGAAAATATTGAAATCGGCAAGCAAAGTTGTGTATCGAAAAATGTACTGTAACACAGAAGTCAAAAAGACATAAAAATAGTGTGATGTATAAGTGAAAATAGTAATTATATCAAAAATGAGTGCAGATAAAAAGTACAATAGTTTGCCTCGGTTGAAACGGAAGGAGACATGGCGGAAAAGGGGGGTAAGTTACATTTTTAGGGGGGATAAGGGGAGGGTTCGTCTATATAATAATATGTAAAAATGAATGTTTGTCTAATGTCCTTTATGTAGTCCTTATCGTAAATACATTTGTAAAGCAGTGATAGCCTAATGGTTGAAACTTGCCCTCTCAATCGGGAGGTCTGAGGTGCCTGGGTTTGAAGCACGCACCACTGACTTATGTGCGTATTAGAAATTAACTGTCACTGCTTTTCGGTGAAGGGAAACATCGTGAGGAAACCTACACACCCGAGAGTTCATAAAAAAAAATCTCGGAGGTGTGTGAAGTCCACCAATTCGCACTTGGCCAGCGCGGTGGACTATGGCCTAAAACTTTGTCATTCTGAGAGAAGACTCGTGCCCAGCGGTGGTACAATAATGGGTTGTACCCACCGACAAATACATTTTTACAAGATATGATGTTTAGCAAAGTTGAGCCCATGAAGGTGATCTTTAGCAAAGTTGTTGTCCTTGAGTCCTTGAAGGTGTTGATTTTTTTTTCGTGGTGGCGTAGCAACGCGCGAAATGTAAAACATTTCTTGCGTGAGATGGAACTGTGTGTTTGCCGTCACTTTTATGGGGCGACAATCATAGTACTCGGAAGTAGCAACGCATCTGTGATTGAACCCATGTTCTATGGACCCATGGTCTGTGAACCCATGTTCTATTTGAAGTTGCTTACAGATATCCATGGGCAGCAGTAACCACACCACCAGGTGTATTGCATGCTCGTTTGTTAGTTTCATATGATAAAAAATCAAGACAAAGACATGAATGCGATAAAAAAATACGTATATTAAGCTCAAGTGCTCGTGATCATTGAAGGTAACTCGGTTTGTAGGATAGTATAGTAACATATCTGTAGAGATGTTCACGTAGTCTGATTGGATACTATTAAGCAGAGAAGATCCATCAGCTAGTTACACCAATATCTAGTTGGTGTTCCATTTGGGCGCACAAAGCGCTTCAGTAATTCCTTCTTGCTGCGAACTGCCAAGGAGTGGAATTCTCTTCCGCGTTCGTTGTTCCCCGATACTTATAATCTAGAAGTTTTCAAGACGAGGGTGAATAGGCTTTATCTAGGCAAGCGTGTAACATCCTAGGCTGCATCTTCCTATAATAAGATAAAAAAAAAAGCTTGCCTATAATAAGATAAAAAAAAAAAGCTTTTTTACATTTGAGTGAACGCAGATCAAAGTTTGACTGTTAAATAAAAAATCTAAATGTTACTTTACCTTTTTGAAAATTGCCAGTGTAATAAGACATAACATGTATTTTTTTTTACATGTTATGTCTTATTACACGTAACATTAGGACTTTTTAATTTTTTTTACATGTTATGTCTCATTACATTCCATGTAGAGGAGGCCTATGTTCAGCAGTGGACATCAAAAGGCCGATGGATGGATGTAAATTTTAAAAAGTAATCTTTTGTGCATATATAAAACTACATTAATAGATCATGGATCTGTTTATAAATCGATTGCACGTAATATGTTGACTGGATCTTTCTGCTTAGCAGGGTCCAATTGTTGAGTCCGTCAGGAGGGTAATTGTTTTCAAGCGTCTGTATGTTTGTGTGTATGTATGTAGGTATGTATATTAGCTTGTATGTATATATGTGCATTTCTTGTATGTTCGACCGCACGCGTCGCAATCTGGACGGTATAAAGAAATGTGACATATGACATATCATTACAATCGTCTCAGTTTGCAAATTGACATAAGTTGTATAATTTTTAAATGGTACTTTTTTATTATACTAACAATATTTGTTTCAAATGGAGTGATGGAATGGAATAAATCATTGCAAATGCAATATGTTTTATTTTACTATTTTGACGAACAATCATTAAAATTTAGAACAAGCATTAAAATTTGGATAAAATTAAAAAACCCGACTGCTTCAAACAATCGCTTGTAGTTTTAGTTCACCCGGGGAGGTACCACCGCCACACCTATTTCTAGCGTGTAGCAGTTTTTGCGTTTCGATGAAAGGGTGTGGTTGCCGGTACACTTTTATATGAGGCGACCATCTTAGTCCTCGGGAGTAGCGATGCATCTGTGATTGACTTCAGATAGAATCCCATGTTCTATATGAAGTTGGGGCGGCAGTGACCACTTACCATTAGGGGGACTGCATGCTCGTTTGTTACTTCAATCTTACAATAATAAAAGAAAAACTTAATGCGTTTCGGGAACAGGGTGTGGTTGCCGGGTTACTTTTATATGACGCGACAATCTTAGTGTACTTAAATTTAAAAAATATTTAGAGCCATACAATGGTGTCTTGTCTACACGTACACAGCTCTACGGTGAAACACATTCCTAGATAGTGTAATGTCAAGAAGTGTCCTTATATTGTTTACTATGGAAGCGTTAGCCAAGTTGTTTGCGTGGGGCGGGACAAGTTATCTTATCTCTGTGTTTGTGAGGATAGTAATTATCATTAATTTGGATATCTTGCTTAAAAATGATGGTCTGGAATGAAGAGTTGTTTCTTGGAAAGATTTATTTGCCTTTACGAGTTGGAAAACGAGCATGCAGTCCACTTGATGGTAGTGATCCCCCTTATTCTTCTCGAGGTGGAAACCTTCGAAAGTACCCGACGCCTTGGGAGCGACACAGGGTTATGGGGGGTCCTCTGAGGGTGTTGCCCCATCGTTCTCCTCCCAGGTGAGCGGTGGGGCCTACCAGTCCGTCTGGTCTTTAGGACGGTATGCGCCCACAAATACCGCCATCCTTCCTGTCCAGTCGCCTGACTGGACGGTTCGAGATACCAGTCTAGCCGCCCGCAACCCCGTAAACCCCTTTTAATCGCCTCTTACGACAAGCAGGGGATACCGTAGCCCTAATCTGGTCGCGGAACTACTGGGACACGGTGGATACGCCCTAGAAAAACATTTCTTCTCGTCTCCACTTTAGACATCTCTGCTTTGGTGGATCTCAGCCCTTAGACTATAATCTAGGATTGATCATAGCCGTCAATGATCCCAGTCAGTGACCATCAGGTGGACTGCATGCTCGCTTGCTACTGCCGTAGTGTACAAAGGTGTGTCGGTGGTGCCTTGGAGTCGAATTGCGTATCCAGATGTCGGAAGCATCGTTTTGTAAAGACATTTATCAGTACGGCACGTAAGATAAAAACACTGTATCAATTCAGTGAGCGAATAATTTATTTATGTATTCGCATATTTTCCACCCACATGTTAACTTCTTCGAAATATATCCAATGAAACAAACCAGTTCTAATCGTTTAGGTTAATGTCTGACTACACGTTGATAACTAGGAGATATGATAGCTAATTGCGTTTATGGCCAGTGCTTGCGCTTTGGTTAATCTTTCTGTAGCTGGGAACGAACTGCATGTACCATTACGTGCAACAGAGGGAGACCTTATTGTACATGTGTGTAAAATTATCTTACCCGAATGCGCCAGGTGGGTAATGTTTTTCTCGCATGTGTGTGTTTATATGTATGTTCATTTCTTTTGACACGCCCTTTTTATATTTTTTTATTCTTTTTTTTGATAACGGGGAGGAAATCTTCAAAAGGTACGCCGGAGTCTTGGGAGAGACTTCGGGTTATGTGGGATGTTTACCTTTTTTTTTTGTTCTCGAGGGGGAAACCTTCAAAAGGTACCCGACGCCGTGGGAGCGACGCAGGGTTATGTGGGATTTTTACCGCACTAAAACCCCCCCAGTGGCCGTCCTCGGCGCTGAAAAGGAGGACTCCGGGATCTCGAAACGACTTCAACCGGAATCCTCCGAGTGCGCTGCCCCATCGGGCTCCTCCCAGGCGGGTGGCTGGGCTCACCGCTCCGTCTAGTCTTTACGACGGTATGCGACCACACATACCGCCGTCCTTCCCGACATTGCCTGACCGAACGGTTCGAGCTCCCACTCTAGACGTCTGCAACCCCGGAAGCCCCTTTTAGTCGCCTCTTACGACAGGCAGGGGATGCCGTAGCCCTTTTCTGATCCCGGAACTACAGGGACGGTGGGATGTTTTTACTAAAACCTCCTCGGTGGCCTTCTACAGCGCTTTTGGGGATCTCCGTTGGAACGCGCCGTAGCACCCCTTATGGGCTCGTCTCTTGGGGAATATGTAGCTGTCCCCGTGCACCTTCCGGTGTCTACAGCGACACACAAGCCGCTGTTCTTCTCGGAGTTGCTGGCTGGGCGGTTCGAGCTCTCTCTCGAGCTGCCCGTAACCTCAACACGCCCTACAGCCCAGACGGCTTGCGTGCTTACATTACTTACGTTAAGTAATTTTCTTATTTTTCGACTTCCTCGCCTCCATTGGTGACATTTGTTCATCTCTCCGGCTAATACCATATTCAAAATTGGGAGAGAAAATGCTTTACGTCATTAAAACCACTTTACTCGGTATTTTACACCGTTTTTGTAGAACTAAAATTAGGTGATATTATGCCGAGACCTTCTTCCCTTCTTGAGATTTGATAACATTCGACCAGACCTCTCCTCAATATCTCACGTAACTTATGAATGTGCCCATACTTGCCATACATGAAAGAATCTCGCAGTTAATAAATGTGGGGGATATGGGATGAAAAAAATTCCGAGCAATAATTCGCTCGTAGCTCATCAGCTGACGATCCGACCAGAGCTTATCTAAGCGAACTGGGTGATATCATACTGACATCACGGTAGGTCAGTGTCAACGTGTTGCAGGTGAGATGTAACACGCAGTTTTTGTGTTTGGATTCTTGGTTTTTTATGTTAGTACCTGGGATTATTACCGCACTAAAACCCCCTCGGTGGCCTTCCACAGCGCTACAGAGAGGAGTCCGGGATCTCGAAGGGAACGCAACCGGAGTCCTTTCTGAAACAGTCCCATGTCATAGCGCTCCGGGAATACATCAGGAAGAAGCTCATTATGTCAATTATATTATTATACTAGCAGAACCCCGCAGCTTCGCCCGCGTTAAAAAAATAGATGTATAGATTGTCCCATGGCAATAAAATATTTTCCGCAGTAAAAAGTAGCCTATATGTTACCCTATATGTTATATCCAGAGTGTCAGCTAACAACTCTCAGTCTCCACCAAATTTTATAAAAATCGCTCCAACCGTTTAGACGTGAAGAAGTAACAAACATACACACTCACAAACTTTTGCCTTTATAATATTAGTTTAGTATAGTATGATTAAAAAACTATGAGGCGACCGTAATAGTCCTCTGGTGTAGCAACGCATCTTGGATTGGCTTCAGATATATGTTCTATTTGAAGTTGCTTACAGATGTCCATGAGCGGCAGTGACCATTTACAATCAGGTGGACAACATGCTCTTTTTCTACTTCAATGAGATAAAAAAATGAGTTTATAAGACGTTCTTTACAACTTAAGTACACTCATTGTATCAATGGATTTGTGACACATTCATTACATCTTGAATAAAAATCTTTGTATCAATGGCCTTGCTGAGATTTCCTCGTATTTTACCAGGAACTGCATTCTAGCGTACTAGTTTCTCGTGTCTCGTGTTTGACCGGGGACCGTCGTAACTATTTCGAGCAGTTCTTCCATTTACCTGGGAAGGGTGTGTTTGCCTGTACATCTTCACATTAGGACCATCTTAAGTCTCGTGAGTAGAAACGCATCTGTAATTACCCTTAGATGGAACTCTGGCTCTATTTGAAGTTACAAATGTCCACGGGCGGCAGTGACCACTAACCATCAGGTGGTCAACTCGTTTACTTCAATCTTTTAAGCAAAGAAAACAAATGCTGTTGTTCATCGCGTATGGTGATGACCATCATCTACGTTCCAAGGAAGGTTGTGTTTTATTTTTTAACGGTATTTTAAATTTTGAATAAATCTAGCTTGTTTGTTTGACTACTTCTAAAGATCATGTATCTTCAGTTCTTACGATACTGGGGACGTCTTACCCTCCGAGATTCTCGTATGCTAAGGCAATGTCAAAACAAGGGCGGGGGTAGGGAATTTCGGGCCTCAAGGGGTACCCTCTTTACCCGGGCAATTCTCTAGGATATCGAATACCTCCCGGACGTTTCGGAGCAAGACGTTCAGTTCTTGCATTTCGGTGAAAGGCTGCCGATTTACTTTTTAAGAGTCCTCGAGAGTAGCGAAGCATCCGTGTTTGACCTTCGACAGAACACCGGTTCAAATCGTTTGCTACTTCAGTATTTTAAACAAAAAAAACAAATGCTTTCATAATTCCACGTATGGTAGATGACCATCATCCACGGTACAAAGGAATTCACGTAAAGGGTGACAAAGCTTGAGTGACCTTGATGGTGCGTGATCAATCGGTGGCTTGCGTCAGATTGGGTGCGCCTTTGTGTGGTAGTGGTTTGACGTAGTAAAGACATAGACTGCTAATGCAATATCTAATATATTTATAATGGCTTGGGTAGATAGGGGTTGTATTTTGGAACAGAATTTATATAGGTATCTAATTCAAAGTCTTTGAGAGGCATTTAGATATACCTAATTCAAACTTTTTGAGAATTTCCCGGGTAGAGCCCTCTCTACCAATATACTTCGCCAATTATATTTGAAGGGTATTTTAAATTTTAAACATATTTAGCACGTGATTCGACTACTTCTCTGGGTCAGGTACCATCACTCTGTGTTTTCTAAATCTATTTTGATACAAACCCATGAGTGTCAGAATGGTAACCGATTATACAGAAGAACGGAGTCTCTGTCATCTCATTCATTGTATCTGTATAATATTTTCGTATTCGGAGTCTATTTTAATTTAATTACATACTTCATCATTTTCGTATTAGGAGTCTATTCTATACTTCATCGATGGATAAGATGACTTAACATGCTTGTATTAAGACAAAAAATGCTTCTAAAGAGAGGTATTATCTGGGATGATTTTTTCAAGTGTGTATGACGGAAAAATGCCAAAATGGATTACGAGGCCAATTTTTATAAAAATTAAATCTCTCTTTAGAATTCCAGAGAATCTATTTGCAATATGTCTATAAAACGATGTATCTTTTACCAGGTGGTAGAACCAGTGTAGTTGGACCGGGGAGGTACCATCGTCACACCTATTCTAGCGTGAAGCATCTCATGCGTTTCGATGGAAGGGTGTGGTTGCCGGCACACTTTCACATGAGGCGACCACCATAGTCCTCGGGAGTAGCAGCGCATCTGTGATTGACTTCAGTAGAACCTATGTTCTATATGCAGTTGCTTACAGATGTCGCAGGGTGGCAGTGACAACTTACCATCAGGTGGACTGCATGCTCGTTTACTACTTTATTCATATAAAAAATATCTATCGTTAATCGTCGACGTCAATCCATTATTGTCCCAATAATGGATTGACGTCGATAAGTTAAAATAAGTTATATTTTCCTGTTCGCTGTACTTTTCAATTTGTCCACCAATTCGCACTTAGCCAGCGCTGTGGTCTATGGCCTAAACTCTCTTATTCTGAGAGAATACCCGTGCTCAGCAGTGGGACAATAATGGGTTGACGAGAGACGATAGTACTTTTCAATTAGTACCTAATAAATACGAGTGGTGGATGATTTTTTTCTTCTTTGCCCTACATAATGCATTTTCCATCTCCCTCTGAAGTCCATTGAAATGTGTCATTTTGTGAGATGGCGATATTCGCTATCTCTTCTTGGCTTTTGATGAAAATGCGGGCGGTTATGTCATGCTTATAATCATCAATTAAGTTTATGGAGCATCGTTCGCGGTACCATATTCATAGCACAGTACTAGTATGTACAGTATTCTAACTTCTTACAAACGCACGAAACGCAAGTTGTACCTACGCGCCACGATTTTATTATTTAAATAATAATGTAGCGAAGAGCAGTTGTAAACTATATTAGGCTGTTTTTGATTGTTTTAATTGTGCATAAACACGTCCAGTGTTAATAATTTTTATTTTGGTTGGTAAAATATTATTCAGTGTGAAATTTATAACTATTATTTGTGTACGATTTATTATTATGTCTCTTATATATTAAAAGAACGCGTTGTTTTTTGAACGGGAAAAATCATGAGAGTAAACTTTTACGATGCGCGTACACCGTAACAAAAATTGACACCCTGACGTTGGCTATAGTCAACATTTTAGTTTCACGGTGCGCGCTCAGCGTCACGAAAATCAGACACCCTGAAGTTAGTCTACATTTTATTTTTTTGTATTGTTAGAGTCGTTTTTGTTACTAACGTAGAATGAGGCGAAAGATATTTTTTTTAAGATTTTTATCTTGGTACGCCAAAGAAATATAACTTTAATGCGTGTACATAAGTACACACACACTTTCTTTTTTTATAAATTTGAAGTAGCTAATCAGTAGGCATCGGATTAAACATATGCACTAAATTGGTAAAATATTCACAAAATATGCACTATCAAAGAACCATTTATTTCATTTTTGGCCGTCAAAGTGAAGTCAGTATACATTTGACAACCTTTCATAATTGCTCGTCTAGCTTGAGTTTTTTTTTGTCCGACTAAAGTAGTAAACGAGCATGCAGTCCACCCGATGGTAAGTTGTCACTGCCCCTCGTGGATATCTGTGATGGTCGCCTCATGTGAAAGTGTTTCGGCAACCACACAAAGATTTACTTCAGATTGAACCCTTCTTCTGTATAAAGTTATTTGTCGTATTACAGATGTCCAAGGCCTGCAGTGACCATCAGGTGGACTGCATGCTCGATTTTTTTTTATTTGCCTTAAGTACAGTCAGATAAAAAAAAATCTCAGATGTGTTGCTGCTCCCGAGGACTATTGTCGTCTCAAATGTAAGTGTGCCGGCAAGCACATCCTTACACCTCGCGCAAGACATATAGATACGGTCCAATCGACTCATGTGCTAAAAATTACATTGGAGGGTTTGAGAGCGCAGTGCGGGTTTTAAATTTGAAAATATCGGTCGCGGACGGTTAATGGTTGTGGAGTTAGTGTCGCGACATTCAGTGCCTTCGTGTCTAGTGTATTGAGAAGTGTCTTCTAATAAATTGTTTTGTAAGCTGTCGAACACGGGCTGTCGCTAGGAGGGCTTTATTTTGTTTATAATCCTGTTCACAAATACTTTTGCCTCGTGGCATCAACCAAGTTTGAAAAAAAATCGGAAATCAAAATTGTACCTAATAACCTTGGAGTTTGGCGAATTTTTATGTAGAAACGACCGTTTGTCGTCTTAAAGCCTGGATTTTTAATCTCTATATTAATACGTGAAGCAAAAACTTGTGATCCGTTTTTAAGATACTGGTCGTGTATGAAATTACGCACGGTTATAGTTGATGTAGAGAAGGATTACGGAACGATATTTGTCAAATAATGCATAAAACATACATAAAATCCACTAAAAACACATTACACACACAACCTTGCATTTAGCGCAAACACATATGATAAACGAAATAAAACATTCAATGTCTTAATATGAAAACTAATAACGTCAAAAGTATCAGATGTCTTTATCAAAATACTGCTTTTAAATGCAGCTTAGCTAATTAAACCTCATTTTACATTTAACGGGTGTATTAAACTTGACAATTAATACAATTTTAGAAATATTCGTGCTAATGTGGACAACATGAAGTTTAGCTTTTAAATTAAATTACGGTCGATTTTCGAGCCTTGCAACGGACTAGTATACAATTCAATTCAAAACGACTGAATTTATAAAAAAAAAATGTGTGCGTGTACTAGCGTACACTCGTAAGTGAAACTTTTTTATGACGCTATTTTTCAAAAAATAATTTACTATATGCAACTTTACAGAAATTGGTTAGATAAAGTTAAATTAGATAAAGTTTAATTAAAGGCTTTTATTAAACTTTATCTAATAATCTAATCTATCTAATATCACGCGTGGTAGGGATAAGAAAAAGATGACGCGTAACGGAATAAAAAAATGTCGCGTAACGTAACGTAACGTAAAAATGTTACACTAAATTTAAAAACAACCCCAATAAAGAAGTTTCACTTCAAAAATTCTGTCGTTTTGCCTTCGTAATGCAAAATCGGCATTGCGGCATATTGAGAGAAAAGTACTCGTACACCCACAGGCTTGGACGTGTAAGACTGGCGAAATTGGAAATGTGGCATGATCCTGGCAGGGTCGCCATGTGGGATGATTGGGAGGAGTAAATGATACAAGCAGTGATAGCCTTTTTTTTTTTTTTTATTGACGGGGAGGAAACCTTCAAAAGGTACACCGGAGCCTTGGGAGAGACTCCGGGTTATGTGGGATTTTTACCCACTAAAACCTCCTCGGTGGCCTTCCTCTGCGCTTGCAGGGGACCCCGGGACCTCCAACGGATACCACCGGTGCCCCCTAGCGCTGCGCCCCTTACGGGCTCATCTCTTAGGGAGCGTGACTGTCCCCTACGCCTTGTCAGTGTACGACAACATGCAGCCACACATGCCGCCGTCCTTCCAGGGGTTGTTGACTGGGCGGTCAGAGCTCCCACTCTAGTCGCCCGCAACCCGCCCCCTTTGAGTCGCCTCTTACGACAGGTAGGGGATACCGTAGCCGTATTCTAATCCCCGACTACAGGGACCACACCGGGGGGACGTTACCTACGTCTACCCCGGCGGCACCTTCGACGAGCGGGATCTGCGCGCTCCCGTGCTCTTTCAGCGTCCTCCTTCGCGAACATTACAGCGTCGCAGAAGGAGGTCACTGCGTTCCACGCGTCCTTAGAGCGCACCATCGCTGCAACGACGGCCGCCAGGGACAAGTCACTCCCGATCTTGTTGACCAGGATCCGCCGCTCTGACTTCCACGATGGGCAGTGCTCGAGCGTGTGCTGCGCGGAATCCTGGTCGTGTCCGCAGTGGTGACACACTGCGGACCTCTCCCGGCCTATGCGGTTCAGATACTCACCGAAGCAGCCATGTCCGGTGAGTATCTGAGTCAGTCGGTAGGTAACGCGACCTTCGTTCCCCATCCAGGCCCGGTAGCTGGGTAGGATGGCGCTGACGACTCGTTGACGCACGTTCTTTGGCTCTCGCAGCCTGTCACGCCAGCGCGTCAACGCCTTCCATCTGGCTTTTCGACGAAGCGTTGTGACCGTCTCGTTCGAGGGTTCAGCCCTCTGGCGGAGAACGCGGATCTTGTTAAAGACCTCTGCGTTCATCTCCGCCAGAATGTCCAGGGGCGGAAACCGCGCCAGGACATATGCCGCCTCATAGGATATCGTACGATACCCGCGCGCAACCCTTATGGCTATCATTCGCTGTGCAGCGAGGAGTTTCGCTGCGCGGCGCCGGTTCCCCGTCAATCTGTGCGACCAAACAGGGGCGCCATAGAGCGCTATAGATTGTACGACACCCGCGTAGAGGCGGCGGACTTCTTCCCTAGGTCCCCCGAGATTCGGCAGCAGTCTGTGCAAAGCACCCACTACCCTGTGAATTCGGGGGACGAGTCGGTCAAAATGCTCGTCGAAACTCCAGCGGCCATCAAGCACCAGCCCAAGGTACCTCATGTACCGGCCTACCTGGATATCGGCGTCACCTACACGCACTGACATACTAGGGGGTTCCATGGCCCGCTTAAGACCATGGAACCATAGCGCTTCAGTCTTCTAAGGCGCTATCCTAAGCCCTAGCCCGCAGATGTGCGACACAATCTGTGCCACGCCCATCTCCGCTAATCGGAGGGTCGCCTCGAAGGACTCGCCTTCCGAAAGGACGAGGGTATCGTCAGCGTAGCAGACGATGCTCACACCAGGTGGAAGCATCGTCCGCAACACCGCATCGTAAGCAAGGTTCCACAGGAGCGGCCCAAGAACCGAACCCTGTGGTACCCCGCATACCACCGTCCTCTCATTGACATTCCCATAGCGGCCCGGGTAGCAGATGGTTCTGTCCGACAGATAGTCCGCCAACACACTTTGAAGGTAGGCGGGCACTCGATGATATACGAGTGCCGCCCTTATCGCGTCCCAGGGCAGAGAGTTAAACGCATTAACTATGTCTAAGCTTATAGCCAAGACTACTCTGCCCCGAGAGACGGCCTGCTCTGTGAGTGCTCGAACACGCAGAATTGCATCCACGGTCGAGCGCTGCCGTCTGAAGCCGAACTGACTGTCGGACAGGTCCGGACCGCTACTCGCCAGGTGTCTGCTAACACGAGTGGCAATGACCCGTTCGAAGAGTTTGCCAGCCTCGTTCAGCAAACATATGGGCCTGGTGAGTCTGCTGGACGACCCACTTTATGCAGGAGCACCAGTTTTGCCCTCTTCCATACCGCGGGGAACCGGCCGCAACGGAGGCAAGCGGTAAACAGACTCTGCAGTCTCGCCCCGAGGACCGTCAACGCCAGCGCCCAAGCCCGACCTGGAATTCCGTCGGGACCCGGGGCGGCATTGCGTTCCGCCAGACGTTTGACTGCGCCCTCCATCTCTGCCTCCGTGACGGCCAGCTCGTCTGACCATTCTGCAAGGCTCGGAGTTTGTGTCAGGACACTGGGGCCATCCAGGGCACCGGGGAACAGCGCGCCCACCACTGTCGAGACGAAGACGGGGTCCAGGGTTTCCGTCAGTGGGGGCACCCACGGGCGCAACTTTCCCATCGTTATTCTGTATGGCCGTCCCCACGGGTCTCTGTTGAGCCCCTCCAGCAGTTCCTTCCACTTGCCGGCCTTGCTATCCGCGATCGCTGCCTGCAGCGCCATAGTTGCTCTCCTGTACTCACGGTACCGCTCCTCTATCTCCTCGGCCCCGGCAGATCTACGTCTGCGAGCCCGATTGTAGAGGCGCCGTGAGCGCAAACATGACGCCCGCAGACGATCGATGAGGTCCGACCACCAATAGGTTGGACCCCTGCGGACGGATCTAACCCGCGGCATGGCTATGTCGCACACCGACGTCAACTCAGACTGCAGTCTGACGGTCTCCTCCTGAGGGCTGAGCAGGTTGGTATGCTCAGTAGGTCTGGACCATTCCACGACGTGAGCAGCAGCGAGTAACATGTCCCGATCGAGACGCTTAACTGCCCAACGTCGGAAAGGATCGTCGTTTAGGCGACCGACCCGACCCGGGACATGGAGTACCAGGTCGATGGTGATGTGGCGGTGATCTGATAGAGTCACCAGTTCCTCCGCCACTCTCCAGCCGGTCACCAAACGCGCGGCAGATGGAGTCGCCCATGAAAGGTCCACGATTGACTCCCCCTGCCAACGCACGCAAGTGCTGACGGCCCCACGATTCAAAAGTTGTAGGTTCAGACCCGCCGCCCACTCCAGGGTGGTATTGCCTCTGACGTTGTCGCGGCGGCTTCCCCAGGCCCTCGAGTGTGCGTTAAAATCGCCCAGGATTAGTACTGGTCGGGGAAGGCAGCCGCGAATGCAGCTACCCACCCTGTCGAGAAAGTTCTCGAAGAGCGCCAGACTGCAGTTTGGGGAGATGTAGCAGCCTAGCACCACTACGGGGCCCCACTCTACCGCAACCAAACCTGGTTCCGCGTGCAGTTTGGAGCAAGGGGGATACCGGTTACCAGCTCCCCCAGAAGATCGCTACTGATCGATCTATGTCCCCAAACCAACGCGGATGGTCGGGGACGTTGTAGGGTTCTGCAACCACCGCCAAGGAGACGGAACGCTCTGCAAGAGTCTGCAGTAGCAAGTCCTGCGCCCCACGGCAGTGGTTGAGGTTCCCTTGAAGGATTTGAATTGATGGAGACCTAGACATTATGGGTCTCCATCATTTCCATGAGTGGGCGATGGGACGACGCGCTGGCCGAAGCCTGCGCAAGCCCATTCGCCCGAACCGAGTCGGTTCCAACCACCCGCTCGGTTTCCCTTTGGCCGCGTTTCTTCGGCGGAGTGCATTTACTACCCCCCAGCCGGTGATCAGATCGTCGACCATACGCAGCACACACAACGCATTTAGGCGTCTGTGCTATGCATTGTTTAGCCCTGTGATGGGGCTCGCCACATACGTAGCACAGGGCGCTACGATCCACCATGCTCCTACACTGGGGCCTGGCGTGTCCCAGCTCTAGGCACCTGAAACATTGCAGGGGTCTGGGTTTGAGTACCATCACCCTGGCAGACACCCATCCAACTCGGATCCGAGCATCGTCAGCCATTTTTCTAATCGCTGCCACAGGGCAGCGGACCCAGACGGTTCCCAGCCGCGAAGAGTCCCTTCTAATTTCTCCCACCCTGATTTCCGCAACAGTGCACCCGCAGGTGGCGGCAATGGCCTCGGCGACGTCAGTAGGGTTTATTGAGTCGTCAAGGTCCATGATTCTGGCCTCTCCAGTCTTCGTAGGACGGGCCACCTTGACGCCCATCTGGCCTAGCACCCCCTGGAGCTCGCCGGCCAGAGCGTTAGCCTTGGTGGCACACTCTTCGCCAGCGATTTCCAGCAGGAGCCCACCATTGAGCGCGCGCTTCTGACGAACGTCGGCAATGCCCAGGTCCGCCAGTTTAACACGCTCCTTGGCGGCCTTCATCGCTTGGGCGTATGTTACGCCGCCTTCTTGCGGAACGGTGATCGTCACCGCCGCGGTTTTCGGCACTTTAGGGAGCCGAGCCTTCCGATTGGACGCCTTCTGTTTTCTGGCTGCCTTCCGGGCCTCGTGTTCTGGCTTCTGTTTGGTTGTCTGGCTCGCTGCCGATCCTCGTGTGGGGGCCGGCAGTGGTGGAGCTGGTGTTCGTTGAGCAGCGGCTTTACGAGCTTTTGCTCGTAATTTGCGGCTCGTTACCGTGCTCCAACTCTCCTCCTGTATGCCACGAGGCTCCGTTGTCAAAAAAGGTGCTGGTGAGGACGCCGACTTCTTGGAGCCTTTTGGCTGTGACGTCTTGGTGGGGGCCGATTTCTGCCCCAAGGGAGGCCTTATTGCCCTGTCGGGAAAAAGCTCCGCTTTGAAAGCGGCGAGCTTTCCCTCGATCAGCCTGGTGAACCTCTCCATTAGAGCTTCATCGGTGTTTCGAGGCTCCGACACAGCACCGACGGAGTCTTGAACCTCCGGCGCCGTCTCTCCCCGTTTATCGGCCCGCAACCGGGACAGCTCCGCCGTCAGGGTCTCTAGTTTGCGGTTGAGCTCGGCGAGCTGGGCCCGCAGCTGGTCATTTTCCCGCTTCAGCTGTGCGGCCGTTACCCGCTGCGAAGCCTTAGAGCGCGTTGTCGCCACAGGAACACTCGGGTCCAGGAACTTCTCGTCGTCCCCTGTCGGCGGCGGCTTGGCGGCCTTCTTCGCTGGCCGCTCATCGCTACTTCCCATGGCCGAGGGAAGCCTTTTTCTTGACGCCACAGAAGTGTTCCTGGACGTTCCCGACACCGCTGATACAAGCGAGCAGTCCGATTCGACATCGGATGAGGCAGCAGATGAGACCTCTCGTCTCACTCTGCTCCTCGTAAGTCTTCCCTGGGCCTGTGTTGCCCCTATCTCCTTCAAAACTCCTCCCTCTCTCTTCGTCTCCTGATCTTTATTTATTGTTGGGTTATTAAGTTCACTCATTTTTAGTCCCACGAAAATGGAAGTAAATACCGGTCCATCCGGGCAGGGACTCCGTACCCGGATAAGCCTAAGCGTAACCCATCACCGGGGTCGGCAGGTACCAGTGACGGGAGTCACTCTAACGACTGACCTACCCGTCAGCCACGCAGCTCCTCACGGTGCGCCTCCGCTTGAGCTTGGGGTGATTTTTTATAGAGGTTTTCTTCCTCGTGGTCCAGCTGGTTAAGGCAAGACCCTCGGTCCACACCCGAGGCCGCGAGACATGATCCACGACACCTCGGGTGGGATTACGATTTGATGTGACGGTGGCTGTAGTTGCCTACCCGACGGTCGGTTAGTACACGTCGAGTCCGCCCTTGCCCCATCCACAGCGTCCTCTGATCGAACAGAGCTCACGTGGAGAGACGCCTACTCGCCAGGTTATCTGCCATCGCACAGTAACTGGTCGACGGATCGAGAAGTTACTGAGCGATGCCCAGAGTGCACCACGAGGAGGTTACCCGGCCTAACACTCCAAGCAGTGATAGCCTAATGGTTGAAACTTGCCCTCTCGATCGGGAGGACCGAGGTTCAAACCCACGAACGCACCACAGATTTATGTGCGTAGTAGTAATTAATTATCACTGCTTTTCGGTGAAGGAAAACATCGTGAGGAAACCTGCACACCCGAGAGTTCTTTAAAAAAAGTTCTCGGAGGCGTGTGAAGTCCACCAATTCGCACTTGGCCAGCGCGGTGGACTATGGCCAAAACTCTCTCATTCTGAGAGAAGACCCGTGCCCAGCAGTGGGACAATAATGGGTTGACGACCGAAATGATACAAACGTGTTCTCTTGGCAGAGCTTGTATTCGAACAGAACGCTTAACCTGCAAGTGTCTTATACGTATCGTAACGCTACATACCACAGGAAAAATTGTGTTATTTATTCTCGGTACCCAAACTTTTTTCTTTACTAATATGTATGCTATGCTAGAGAATATCTCTTGTCGCAAAAGCGTCTTATTAAGGCCTTCGAACGTTACGAGGTGAGCACTACTTTAAATGTTCACCGTTATGAGACGTGCAATTGCTTCTGAAAACTGTGACGTTTAATTACAGTTAATTGGTGATTGTTTGGTGTTCACACAGCTGTTTTGTCATTATGATTGATTTTTAATTAAGGACATTATAACATAATTGTTTAGAGCAAGAGCCCGTGAGTGCCAGACCTTCGGATTTTCATAAAAGCTGAAAATTTTTCTATGTGTGTCCCTAATACAGGTAAGAATGATCCCCACCCATGAAGCTGGGGCAGCGGTGGCTTTGGCAGGTAACAGGTAACAAAGGTGTATAAAATTCCATCTCAAATTTATCATAAAATAAAACTGAATTTTTTTATATTTGATTCACAATAATATCAAAACTCGCGTTGCTCATTGCCGGACAGTTAGTATGGTTGCAACCCTCTGCCGGACACCCTTAAACTATTATAATTTATAATTATACTTACGTTATATTATAAAATCTCAATTTTATATATAATTTTTTGGAGGCCTATTAATCTATGTTTACATAATTGCCGGACAGTTTCGACGGTTCTATCATCTTGCTAGACGCATTCAAAGTGAGCAGTAGTTCGGGGAGCAAGTAACGTATACAGTAACTAGTGCGAGTGAGACAGAGCGCTTGGTCTATTGCGGCCCTTCACTGCGCTTCCACTGTTATCAAGTTCAAATTGTGCAGCTTATTTTTTTCTTAGTCAAGAAATTTCATTAAATATTTTTTTACAGTTTGAATAACAAATATTTAAAACAGTACTCAGTAAAATTGTTCTAATACAACTTCAATCATATCGAAACTCTAATAACTTTATTTATATTATTTTTCATTTTTACGAAGTTTATATTTTCAATTCTATCAAAATTGTAAAGCCAATGAATTAAAGTAAATCAAATTTTATTGTTTATTATATCAAAAAGCATTTTTTTTTTAAATAAAAAAGTTATAGAAAAATACATTTATTTTAATAAAATCTACATGTTGGAATTCTACATATCTTTTTAACAATTTAAACGGTTTCAATTTTGCTTTTCTGTAAAATGCAGGATCGTAATCACATCCTGTGAAAGTGTGAATAATAACAATAAGTAATAACATCATCATCATCACGTTATGAATAAGTGATAAATATAACTAGTTTTAGTGCATTATAAAGAAAAAAGGTGGAATACGTCGTAAAACACGTAAATTATTGGATATAGTGCATCGAGTTCGAGTTGACAGCAGTTTGAATATGACGTAAGTAATCAATTTTGGATAAGACATACGAATTTTTGTTTGTAATATTTTTGCATATAATGTTTAAATAAAGTATTTTGTATTATTATGATTTATAGTATAATGAATAATAATAAGTATGTAGCTCAAAAGTTCACAAAACAAACACATTATTTACAAGTCATGTCCATACTAATGTATTGATTTTATGACCTAAATACTAAACTTTATCTGCGTGGTGTTTAAAATATTTCTTAGAAACACTTCGGTATTTGTATTGTATCAATTACTTAATACTATGTAATCCTTAGAAAAACTTTTAGTCATATGAAATTCATAAAGATAGTAACCAAAACTTAGTGTTTATCTAGACCCTAATTTTGGGACCTAAAAAAAGTCAATCATGTCAAAGTAATCATTTTTGTTCAACTCATATTCAAAATATATTAAACGTAACAATGAGATTGATGTTTTACTTTGTAGATATAATCTTATAGTTTAACGTAAACAAAACTCCCCGAACTACTGCTCACTTTGAATGCGTCTAGCAAGATGATAGAACCGTCGAAACTGTCCGGCAATTATGTAAACATAGATTAATAGGCCTCCAAAAAATTATATATAAAATTGAGATTTTATAATATAACGTAAGTATAATTATAAATTATAATAGTTTAAGGGTGTCCGGCAGAGGGTTGCAACCATACTAACTGTCCGGCAATGAGCAACGCGAGTTTTGATATTATTGTGAATCAAATATAAAAAAATTCAGTTTTATTTTATGATAAATTTGAGATGGAATTTTATACACCTTTGTTACCTGTTACCTGCCAAAGCCACCGCTGCCCCAGCTTCATGGGTGGGGATCATTCTTACCTGTATTAGGGACACACATAGAAAAATTTTCAGCTTTTATGAAAATCCGAAGGTCTGGCACTCACGGGCTCTTGGACTAGTTGCTTTAGAACAAGTGGACCATTTAAAATGTACTTATTGAAGATCCACGACTCGAGTGTGACGTCAAACACATTGCTACCTGTTTCCACCGATAGTCAAAAATACAGCATTTGCCTTATCAGAATAAATTAATGAAAATTAAATAATATGCTAAAAATTATCTCCTCAATGGATGTTCGTATTATTTTTTATTGTCAAATTTGAAAACATACTTTCGAATAGTCAAACCTCAAAATTCTGGATCCGAAAGAAAGACACTTTCACATGAGGCGACCATCATAGTCCTCGGGAGTAGCAACGCATCTGTGATTGACTTCAGATGGAACCCATGTTCTGTAGGAAGTTGCTCACAGATGTCCATGAGCGGCAGTGACCACTTATCATCAGGTGGACTGCATGCTCGTTTGCTACTTTAATCAGATAAAAAAAAGTAGGGTGAAGGAGGGGGAGGGGGGATCGGACAAAAGACTAGTGATTTCACTTGGATGTGTTCCAAAACAACAATCGTAAGCACGTGATTTGATTCTTGGGGCTTTATCGAAGAAATAACTTTCCGATACATTTATGCTCAGATAGTTAAGATTTTGATTTATATGAAAGGAGATTAGCCGGGCGTGTGTAGCTTTTTAGAGCAGTGATAGCCTAATGGTTGAAACTTGCCCTCTCGATCAGGAGGTCCGAGGTTCAAACCCAGGCACGCACCACTGATTCATGTGCGTATTATAAATTAATTATCACTGCTTTTCGGTGAAGGAAAACATCGTGAGGAAACCTACACATCCGAGAGTTCTTTAAAAAAAAAAAAGTTCTCGAAGGTGTGTGAAGTCCACCAATTCGCACTTGGCCAGCGCGGTGACTATGGCCTAAACTCTCTCATTCTGGGAGAAGACCCGTGCCCAGCAGTGGGCCAATAATGGGTTGATGCGACAGACGCTTTGCTAGTCTCGAAAACTGAGAAGGTCGCCTCATGTAAAAGTGTGCCGACAATCACACCCTTCCATCGAAACGCAAGAAATGCTTCACGCTAGAAATAGGTGTGGCGGTGGTACTTCCCCGGTTAAACTACACTTGTTCTACCACCTATAAAAGTTAATTACAGATGCGTTGTTACTTCCGAGGACTAAGATGGTCGCCTCATAAATAAATGATACTAAAAAATCATACCACATTTAGGTCAATGTCAATAACCTTGTAAACTTCTTGCCTCATACAAATATAGCACAATGTAAGCAATAAATGCTTAAAACTAATTTGATTTCTATGATCAAGGATATAAAGTTCAAAATTGACATATTTATATTCAGATGACATATTTTTGTCATACATGGTCGAATGGATGTAGGTGTTAGTAGTGTGATTTGTATCTTATTATAATGGGAATAAGATTGATTTTTGTGAAAGATGTTAGTTGTATGTGTTTTATGTGTGTACTTATACGAGACATGTTCAGAAAGTACTGAGGCTCTCACGGCCGGAAGGATTTATTTTGACATGTTTGCAAACTACATGTTATCTAGACTAGTTATAAAAAAAAATGTGTGCGTGTACTAGCGTACACTCGTAAGAAGTGAAACTTCTTTATGACGTTATTTTTCAAAAAATCATTTACTATATATGCAACTTTACAGAAATTGGTTAAATAAAGTTAAATTAGATAAAGTTTAATAAAAGGCTTTTATTAAACTTTATCTAATAATCTAATCTATAATAATCTATCTAATATCACGCGTGGTAGGGATAACGTAACGTAACGTATCGGATAATGGCGCGTAACAGAAAAAGATGGCGCGTAACGAAAAAATGTTACACTAAATATCTTTCCAACCCCGATAAAGAAGTTTCACTTCAATAAGATAGTATCTACAATCTAAAAATCTACTTAAAATGTATTTTTTTACATGGTGATAATCTTGAGGGATTATTAAATTTTTCTTCAATTGTAATCTATTTTTTGTAGCAAACAAGCATGCAGTCCACCTGATGGTAAGTGGTCACTGCCGTCCATGGACATCTGTAATCCACTTCATACAGAACATGGGTTCCATTTGAAGTCAATCACAGATGCGTTGCTACTCCCGAGGACTTAGATATATCATTAGACTCGTCTCAATTTGCAACGTAGCATAGTGTATAAATTAGGCGCGATAAAAAATGTTACAAATAATATTGTAACTTTGATAGAGTAGATAGATTGTCAAGGTGGTAGAACCAGCGTAGTTCGAGCGGGGAAGTACCACCGCCACACCTATTTCTAGCGTGAAGCAGTTCTTGCGTTTCGATAGAAGGGTGTGGTTGCCGATACACTTTTATATGAGGCGGCCACTTTAGTCCTCGGGAGTAGGGACGCATCTGTGATTGACTTCACATAGAACCCATGTTCTGTATGAAGTTGCTTACACATGTCGCAGGGCGGCAGTGACCACTTACCATCAAGTGGACTGCATACTCGTTGGCTACTTCAATCTTCCATCGAACACACCCTTCCATCGAAACGCAAAAACTGCTTCACGTTAGAAATAGGTGTGGCGGTTGTACTTCTCCGGTCGAACTACACTGGTTCTACTTACCTATAATACAAAAATATAAATATTGCTTATAAATTGTTTATAAATATTGCCAATAAATGCTTATAAATGGTAAATATTGCTTCATCATAATTTTCAAATAAATGTTCTTACTAGAGTTATATAAAGTAGATTCTAAGTTATTTTATTTAAAAACATACATGTAAAAATACACCTATAGTTCTTCTAAGAGTTTTTATTCTTATGCTCATGGAGTTAGATTCAATTTAGTACGATACATGTTTGTATTATAAAGATGACTTCATTTTCTTTGAGAATGAGTTTGGAAAAGTGACAAGGTTATTTTTGCACCTGATACGATTTTCAAATGTAAATATACCTCTTAAATCAGATCTAAAAGTGGCTGTGTTTTTATGTGAGTGGCTAAAAGCAAAGAACTTGAATGGACTAGCTTTGTTCCCGTCTTTCCTTGTGTTTTATTAGATGTTAGTTATTAAGAATGTTACTTGAAGGACGTTAGAATGATTGGTTAATCCTTATTAGTCCCGAATGTATACCAAATAAAGGTACACACACAGGGGAAGTACCACCGCCACACTTATTTCCAGCGTGAAGCATTTCTTGCGTTTCGATAGAAGGGCGTGGTTGCCGGCACACTTTCACATGAGGCGACCATCACAGTTCTCGGGAGTAGCAACGCATCTGTGGATGACCTCAGATGGAACCCATGTTCTGTATGAAGTTTATTACAGATCTTTATGGGCGGCAGTGGCCGCTTACCATCAGGTGGATTGCGTGCTCGTTTGCTACTTCAGTCAGATAAAAATATGTCCATGGGCATCAGTGATTTGTGATAGTATTTACCATCTGGTGGACTAATTGGCTGATATGGGACTAAAAAAAATTGATTCCATTTTATGTTTTGTCGTATGTATATTGTAGTCTCATGTGGTCGCCAAGCGACAGTCCTTTATTTAATAAATAAAAAAAATCTGGTGGATTGCATGCTCATTTGGTATAGTACTTCAATCTTTTAAAATCCTCTATCTGTCGCAGATTGACATTGTCTTATTTAGACAATATCATTTATTAAGTTGAGATTCTTCGAGATCATTCTATCTTAATCATTTAGTTTGTAAACTTAAGGCATCCCTGCATTCAACATAATGATTCATACATAAATTTAAATATTATTATGTGCGGTAATGAAAAGTGTTGTTGATTTTAAAATAGATTTTACGACACGACTCGAGTGTATTATAGCTTACATTATTTTGAGGTAGTCACCCATAAGCACTGTGCGAACACAGACTTGCGGATTCTGCTGTGTTTGTTTTGTGTTTAGTGATTTTTTGTGAAATTTTTCAAATAAAAAAAAAACACTTGGACGAAGCATACATTATTTTGAGGTAGTCAGTCATAAGCATTGGGCGAACACAGACTTAGCGAGTTCTGCTGTGTTTGTTTTGTGTTTAGTGATTTTTTGTGAAATTTTTCAAATAAAAAAAAACACTTGGACGAAGCATACATTATTTTGAGGTAGTCACTTATAAGCATTGGGCGATCACAGACTTAGCGAATTCTGTGTTAATTTTTGTGTAGTGATTTTTTGTGAAATTTTCAAATTTATAAAAAAAAACACGTTTTTGTACGATTTCGTGAATTTCTTTACAACATGTTAAATTTCATTTAACGTAGTTGGTCATGAGTATTATTTGTCAAATGTAAATATTTTATTAAAAAAAAATTTTTTTTTCAAAATATTAGGCGATATTTTTTTAGCATTATCTGTTCAGAGTATTTTAGTGACTGTGACTGTGATATAATGACATGAGTACAATTAAGTGTTATTAGTGTTGAAGTTAGAAATCCAAAAATGGATACAATAAAGGTTGTTGGTGATTATGTTCGCGAGAGATCGCCATTCTCGGTAAGTTCAATGCTGTAGTTCCAGATGATCTAATATTAACGTCACAGTAACAGTAAACACCAGGCATTTCCAACCTTTTGATTTCACCAGGCATCCATCCATCTATCAGCTTTTTGAGGTCATTTGTGGAACATAGGCCTCCTTTAACGGCGCCACTCCTTTTTTTGTTCTCGAGGGGGAAGCTTTCAAAAGTACCCGACGCCGTAGGAGCGACGCAGGGTTATGTGGGATTTAATCGCACTAAAACCCCCCCGGCCGTCCTCGGCGCTATAAAGCGGACACCGGGATCTCCAATGGAACGCAACCGGAATAATCTAAGCGCTTTGCCCCGTCGCACTCCTTCCAGATGGGCGGCTGGGCCCACCCTCAGTATAGTCTTTACGACGGTATGCGACCACCGCCGTCCTTACCGGGATCGCCTGACCGAACGGTTTGAGCTCCCACACTACCCGCCCGTAACCCCGGAAGCCCCTTTTAGTCGCCTGTTATGACAGGCAGGGGATACCGTAGCCCTATTCTAATCCCAGAACTACAGGGACGAACAGCGCTAGTCCTACCGGTCCTGTGCTCTCTGAATCCAATGGTTCACCGTCTTCTTCAGGGCATCGGCCAACCAGGTTGGCCTTTGCTCCTTTTGCCTAAACGTGGTCGCCACTCGAGGAACTTTCTTCGCCATCGAGTATCGGTCCTACGAGTGATGTGGCCGGCCCATTTCCACTTTAATTGATGGTTGTGGGTTTACTGGCACACCTATATTGTCTAAGGTTCGTGGTACAGCAGTGTGGCTAAGGATGATCTCCCGCCAGGTTTATTAGGTGGTAGAACCAGTGAAGTTCGGCCGGGGAAGTACCACCGCCACACCTATTACTAGCGTGAAGCATTTCTTGCGTTTTGATAGAAGGGTGTAGTTGCCGGCACATTTTTATATGAGGCGACCTTCATAGTCCTCGGGAGTAGCAACGCATCTGTGACTATGTAGTAAAACCTCCACTTTGAAAGGGTTTTTTAACATTCCATCTCCAAGGGAGATAAATGAGGGGTTGTATTATTTTGTATGAAATTAAGGAACATTCAGGGAAAAAGTAACAGAAACGAATTCGCAAGCAATACCTAGTATCATCGATTGATTTAAGTATCTACGCCTACACAATCTGCTGCACCCAATAACTACGTAAAATCATGTAAATATTTATCGTTTACCTACCGTTTATTTATATTAGGTGTTTTTGAAGTGAAACTTCTTTAGGCGCATGAGGGTAAAATTTTTACAGATGAAACGTCACGCCGGTATGCAACGGAAGTGTCGGAAAAGAGAGAGAGAGTGATCGAGACCGATTGAGAGAGAGTAAGACAGGGCGAACGTAGCATGAGCAACTAGCCGTGGAGTGAGGGTAGGGAGCAAGCGAGTGAGAAAGATTGAGAGAAAAAGTGAGACAGAGCGAACGTCGTATCACGCCTTTTTCCCTTCCTCTTAATCTTGGAAATTTAAAGTTTTAGATTTGTATAAATATAAACAAGATTTATAAATTAGTTCGCCAAAGAAGTTTCACTTCTGACATGTGTACTTTGTACGCACGCATGTTTTTTTTTATTAGAAATAGCTATCATGGCATCAAGAGTGTACTAGGCAGTGCGTGATTAGCCACATAGCAAGAGTACATAGCCACATAGGGTGTGGTTGCCGGCACACTTTCACATGAGGCGACCATCGTAGTCCTCGGGAGTAGCAACGCATTTGTGATTGACTTCAGATGGAACCCATGTTCTGTATTTAGTTGATGTGTGTGTATCAGACGTCCATGGGCGGCAGTGACCACTTACTATCAGATGGGCTGCATGCTCGTTTGCTATTTCAGTTTAATAAAAAAAAATTGCCAATATTTTTTTACTCCGTCCTTACACTCAAGTATCACAGGCATTGATGTCAAAGCTGTGACGTCACATCATTGGTCTGATTTTAATTGTCCCGTGCCCTTATAAGGGTTAATAGAATCGCGATCGATTGGACTCCATTGCCATTGTACTAAATGAGGGCATGCTGTATAATTGGCCTTATGGGTTTTATTTGGAGCGTTCATTATCATTAAATTGCTGTACTATTTCTAGTTGTCTTTGGAAATGGACAATGAGGTTAAATAGACAAATAATAGACAAAATATCGTCATGTTTCGCTCTCGCCCCTGATTTGCATTTACGTAGACAATCTTCATCCTCGGGCGTAGCAACGCGACTGCGATTAACTTCAGGTTAGAACCCCTGTTCTTTATGAAGTTGCTTACAGAAGCCCATAGGCCGCAGTGACCACTTACAATCATGTAGACTTTTTTTTGAGGGGGACTTTTTTCAAATCATGCAAATCGATGGAGTTTGTGTGTGGTTGCATACCGTCGTTAAGACCAGATGGAGCGGTGGGCCCAGCCGCTCATCTGGGAAGAGCCCTATGGGGCAACGCGCTCAGAGGATTCCGGTTGCGTTCCTTTGGAGATCCCGGAGTCCTCCTTTCAGCGCCGAGTACGGCCACCGGGTGGGTTTCAGTGCGATAAAAATCCCACATAACCCTGCGTCGCTCCCACGGCGTAGGGTACCTTTTGAAGGTTTCCCTCTCGAAAACAAAAAAAAGGTGGCAAAACTTGACAAAAAAGGTCACGTGGTTTTTTCCCTTATATAACAAAATCGTCGTTCTCGATACGCGTAGAATCAATTTGGTGCTTAATTGATTCGGAATTCAATTCGCCCTTACAAGGGACAATGCGTCGGCGTCACAGTTTACCAGTAACGTGACCATGTGGGGTACACCGTTAGGTAATCGAGTTTCTAATGCTCTCATTGTATTGTGGGTGACAAAGGTTAACCCTACATATAAATGTAAGCCCTGTAGATGTATGTTCAGAGCTAGGGGTCTGTTACTTAGTTCTTAGCACAGGCGAGAAAAGAAATCGTTAAAATTGATGCTTAATTTCTTTTGATCAAGAAATTTCGGAGTTAATTCGAAAGTCTCCTTAGAATGGGATTAAAAAGTCAGAGACTTGCCGTTTCGAAGTTTACTTCTAAAGAATCGATTCCCATATAAGGGCCCGGTATGAGAATAATGTGAGGAGGAAAATCTATTGATGAATGACAGCGTTACGTTTTAGTTCTAAAGTTTTAACTAGATGGCGTTATACTCAATCGCTATCTAGTAAAAACTTTCGGACTATTTTATTAGTACTAGCATTATGATTTATGATGACGACTTCCCGCAACTCATCAAAATTTTAAGTTTTCACATCATTATTAGTGACAAGTACAGTTAAATAAACTCTTTGCGTCTGTTTAGACGAGGAAGGAGTACCTAAACTCCAGTCGTGCGTCGGAGCTGGCACACATTTTTTTTGCTAACCTCGAATTACACTCCCCCTAGAGCCAGCTATAGCTATAGTCCATTAGGAAGCCATTAAAATTAAGCCCAAGGGGACTAGTGGCTTAGCTTGGTTAGTTTATGCCAGGGATTGAAGTTGAATTCATCGACCATCTATTTACAAAGGATTATGGGCGATAAAATAAGATTTGAATTGACAACCAAAAAAAGTTCCATAACCTATTTAGGTTATCTGTGAATTTTGTGTTTACTATTCGACGACCACCAATTCGCACTTGGCCAGCGCGGTGGACTTTGGCCTAAAACTCTCATTCTGAGAGAAGACCCTTGCCCGGCAGTGGAACAATAATAGGTTGTACCCATTAGACGACCAAAAAATTCAATTCTAAATATTGTGTCGTGTGCGGGCTGTCGTCGTATATCACTACATAGTATAAAACAAAGTCGCTTCCCGCTGTCTGTCCCTATGTATGCTTAGATCTTTAAAAGTACGCTACGGATTTTAATGCAGTTTTTTTTAATGGATAGAGTGATTCAAGAGGAAGGTTTTTGTGTATAAAACATGCATAATATTGTGGAAGAACACTGCTAATTTTAGATTTTTGACTTTTAGGCGGAACTAAATTCGCCGGGTCAACTAGTAATAAATAAATGATAATGATTAAACAAACATACCTAAGATAAAGCATTACGATCTCTCTATGCTATGACCCAAAAACTAACCAACCCCTCTGTTTAATTCCAGCTGGACACATGGTTCGGGCGGCCGAAAAAGACGGGTCCCACCATCGAGCGGGGCTACGACACGGTGCCCCGGGGGGCGGAGCCCCGCGCGGAGGACGAGGAGCCCTCAGCGGCGACGGAGTACACCAGCAAGATCGATGCGCTGGACGACGATCAGCTGGAGAGGCGGTTCGAGGAGATGCTTGTAAGTGGTTTATTTGTCTATAAAGTCAGGGTTTGTCCCTTTAGTTCCGGGATTTGGCTACGGAATCCCCTGCCTGTCGTTAACGGGCTTCCTGTGTTTGCGAACGGAAAGAGTGGGAGCTTGCACCGTCCAGTCAGGTTACGTTTCTTTGGAGATCCCGGTGTCCTGTTTTAGGGCCTAAGACGGCTACCAGGTTTTTTAGTGAGGTAAAAATCCCACATAACCCAGCTTCGCTCCCGC
Organism: Spicauda simplicius; assembly: GCA_949699795.1. Lineage (NCBI taxonomy): Eukaryota > Metazoa > Arthropoda > Insecta > Lepidoptera > Hesperiidae > Spicauda > Spicauda simplicius. The sequence goes on from OX453084.1 coordinate 5,873,158, forward strand.
GGCGTCGGTTTCCTTCTGAAGGATTCCTCTTCGAGAACAAAAACAAAGTAAAAGCTGTAAACGACGACACGACGTGGCGGTGCAGTTGCCATACAGGTCTGACTCGTAGTGGGTTCTGGGTTGGATTCCTGGCTAGACAGGTATCCGAATGATGAATTTAGGTTCTTGTTCTGGGTCTGGGTGTTAATGTGATCGTCTTTGTGTGTGTCCATGGCACCCGCGACACAGGAGAAAATCCTAGAGTGGGGCTATGAATGTAGAAAGCGTAAAGCGAATGCTGTAAGTGCTCCGTAGACTTGGTAAAGGCCGTACAAAGGAACACCGTGGGGTTTAATTTTGTGGGAGTCCGGCATATCCTTTAGCCTCGCAACTGAAACCCAGAACAGTAATCAAATTTTTTATCTTTTCAATGGTATCTGACCGGGGATCGAACCAACCGCTTCGCTACTTTACTGTTTTGGGACGCCCTACACTCCGGGTTTCTAACATGCCAGGGCTCAGCCAACAAAGGCCAGTATGCACGGATTTTCTTGGCCTCGACGGGTACCATCTTTACCCCGGCAACTCTCAAGGAGGTCAAATATTCGCCCTATCTATAACATTTGTTCATTTTCTTTTATCTGACTGAAGTAGTAAACGAGCATGCAGTCCACCTGATGGTAAGTGGTCACTGCCGCTCATGGACATCTGTAATCAACTTCATACAGAATATGGGTTCCAACTGAATTCAATCACAGATGCGTTGCTACTCCCGAGGACTATGATGGTCGCCTCATGTGAAAGTGTGCCGGCAACCACACCCTTCCATCTCACACAAGAAATGCTTCACTTTAGAAATAGGTGTGGTGGTGGTACTTCCCCGGTCGAACTACACTGGTTCTACCAGCTTGAAAAATAGTATGAAGCTAATTATAATGTACAAACGTAAAATATATTTACCAATCTGGAAGTGGTGAAGCTCTCATTAAATACTGTTAATGAGGGATTCATCACTTGCGTCTTTGTGTTGCGTCCTCGGGAGTAGCATCGTAACTGTGACTGATTTCAGATAGAACCTCTGTTCTATATGAAGTTGCTTAAAGATGTAGGTACAATCGCTTAAAAAAGTAAAATATCGGTTGTCTGTAAAGTCGGTTTACTGACGATAGTTGAACGGGACAACGTCATAAGAAAATACTGACAGAATGGTTGCATTTTTGTATAGCAGCTGTCCACGCGGACGCATCGCTCACTCAAGTAGCAGAGGGACAGATGACAAACGCTGCCGAACGCGGAAGCCGATTGTGCCTCTTTGTCGCTCGTTCCGCGCTCTCGCTTGCACTGCAAGCCTTAAATGGAACGCCTCAGAGCGAGGTAACGCCGCATGAGTCATGTTTTTGGTGCGTGCAGCAGACTCCATCGTATTATAAGACGTTGTCACATCAATAAATCGTAAGTTAGCCGGCATCCACTCTTTACCATCACAAGAACTGGTTCTTGATAGAAATAGGTGTACCGTTGGTAATTCTATATATACCAATATTCTATTTTCCATTTTCAGACCGACATGAACATAGGAGAAAAGAAGAAGGAACCGCTCAGGAAATATTCAAGAGATCAAAAGAAGAAAATGCTTGTGGCATACAAGTTTGTCAATGCACAGGTACGTTTTAATTTTTATAAGATTTGACTGTAAAATCAGTTCTTAGACCATAATAAAGCTTTGTTCAGTTAACAATAAAAGAAACCGAAAAGACCGTTTATAAGTTAACTTAGACTCAAAAAATTGTGTTGACCGTGTATTTTGTTGGCCATTCTTGATTTAAGAAGAAAATCTCATAGCTAATATCATAGCTATTAATTAATATTAGATGGGCCTGAAAGTTATTTCGCAATTAGATGAAGCAGAGCAGTGATAGCCTAATGGTTAAAACTTGCATTCTCGATCGGGAGGTCCGAGTTTCAAACCCAGGCACGCACCACAGATTTTTCTAAAATTATGTGTGTATTAGAAATTAATTATCACTGCTTTTTGGTGAAGGAAAACATCTTGAGGAAACCTACAAACCCGAGAGTTCTTAAAAAAAGTTCTCGGAGGTGTGTGAAGTCCGCCAATTCGCACTTGGCCAGCGCGGTGGCCTATGGCCTCAAACTCTCTCATTCTGAGAGACCTGTGCCCAGCAGTGAGACAATAATGGGTAGACTAGAATAAAAATATGTACACAGGTCTTGTAATTGACGAAAAGTAACTAAATGGATTCAATGTCTTTCTTTGGATACCTCATACATAGTCTGATCGGTCAACGAAACATTCGCTTCGAGCGTCATACAGTTCAAGCTAGAAGCATCACAGTTTAGCGTTACAAACAAATGTATGACGGAGGGGGTGGTTCTTTTTCGCTCATCGTATCAGGATAACCTACCGTGGGCTCTGATAAGGAATGTTAGCACGAGAATAAATTGCAGACTTGATTTTAACACACACTATATTGCCGAATTAAACTTGTTACAATCACTGAATTAATCAAACTAAATTAAGTAGGCAAGTAATCGTAGCACTAAGAACGCGGGATGATTTTAGAGTCGTCTGCTTCGGCCGACCGTCAACGATAGACTGAGGTGTCGGCCATTAAACTGGTACAAGCCTAACTTCATCGAACGCCACTAGATGGCGCTGGCGTTCCGGTGTTGCCACAATACCGCCATTGTCAGCCAATCCGACATGTATATGTCTGATCTTTTAGGCCACGAAATTTACCCGCAAAGTCTAGGAAATTTTGCTTAAAAGAGATGCAAGCACTCCCAAGTGAATATTTCGTTTCTCTTGGGTAGCAATGGAGGGTATTTCTATCTTTACTTCAATAGCTATATAATCCAAACAGAATAGTTTGATTAAGGCATACTTCTCCTATAAGGCTACTTGGAATGCCATTTTTTATATGTTTTATATATAAAAAAAACAAATGTATTTTTATTACACAAAATACCAACAATTTTTATAGGAAGGCCGTTCAAAATTCGAGAAGCCATCCGACTACGTCACCTATCTGAACCAGCCAGAACTCTCCGTGGGGAAGCTCCACGGGTGCCTGGAGAACCTGAGAATCGCGTTGACCAACAACCCGCTGTCCTGGATCGAAGAGTTCGGGACCAAAGGCATCGAGAGTCTGCTTACTACCCTCAATGTTTGTTATACTAAGTGAGTAGTTTTTGTAGTTTTATGAAACAGGAATGCTGACCCCATGCATCTTCTCTGGTTAAAAAAATGAATATTTTTAATTTAAGAGTCCTTTCTCCTCCACGAATATTTTTTTCCTACCCATTTTAAGGTTAATTAACGAATAATCAAGTAATTTAATAATAACTTGAACAATTCAACAATCACTTATTAAATTAACATTATAACGAAATACATAGAACAATGAATCGAAACTATAATTTCAAAGCGTAACTTAAACACGTGCTGGCTAACGTAAACACAGACGATACACGACTGCGCGTTTCTGGGGGATGCGCGGGGACAGAAGCGCGGTGCGGGGTACGGAACCGCTTTTGTTTTATGCGCCTAATTATTGTCATCAAACATTATTGTTCAATCGCTTATTCTGTTACAAGGTAGCTATTATAGATTGGGGCCGTGGAATATCTAATTTGAATATCTGATTTGAATTGAAGTAAAGGACTTCTATCTTTCCCTATAATCTGCTTATAATTTTATTGATCATCGCGTTTCTTTATTTTATTATATCTCCCCTGTTCCTGCACTTCTTCTTTTATTTCTATCCTTTATTTCTCTAACGTCTAGCTGCTGATATATTTATGTTTCTAGTAAGTCGATATGTATTCTTCTGTACACCCCTACCCTCTCTTGCATTTTAAATGTTTCCTTTAGCCACAAAGGTTGTCTGGAAGAGATCACTATCTAAGTGATAAGACCGCCTTTTGTACATAACATTATGTATCTTTTGTATTGTACATATAAATTGGTGTACAATAAAGAAATTTTGTATTGTATTGAATTGAATTGATAATAAACCATAATACCATTATTCATTAAATAAATATTACGTATTCTTTCATGCTAACAGTGGAAGTGGATTTTATCGGTAAGACATATTTAATTGATTAGTATTTTGGCAAAGGGAACTTTCCCATAACAAAACATATTTCAAAATGTTCCCATACAAAACAAAACATATTTCACATCATTAGACACATTTCATAATTCCGGTTGAAATCGTTTCGAGATCCCGGAGTCCTCCTTTTCAGCGCCGAGGACGGCCACCGGGGGGGGTTTTAGTGCGGTAAAAATCCCACATAACCCTGCGTCGCTCCCACGGCGTCGGGTACCTTTTGAAGGTTTCCCCCTCGAAAACAAAAAAAATACACATTTCATAAATACTAATCATAATTTAACATCTATCCACAGCGACGCCCGGTACGACCGTGTTCAATACGAATGCATCCGTTGTCTGTCAGCGATACTGAACAACACTGTCGGTATCCGAGCCGTGTTCGAGTGTCGAGAGGCGCTGCCCGTACTGGCCAGGAGTCTGGACGCGAGGAAACCTCATTGTGCGCTTGAAGCCGCTAAGGTAAACACTTATACAGTTCAATATGACACTTATACAGTTCAATATGACACTTATACAGTTCAATATGACACTTATACAGTGCAATATAGTAGAGTGAAGTCGCCAAAGTATTGTACATTTATGTAGTGGAACATAAGACATCAGTATGGTAAGTAGATACTGAACACTGTCGGTATCTGAGCTGTGTTCGAGTATCGAGAGGCTCTACCTGTACTTGCCAGGACGCTACGCGTGGAGACCTCATTGTGCGCTTGAAGCCGCTAAGGTAAACACTTATACAGTTCAATATGACACTTATACAGTGCAATATAGTAGAGTGAAGTCGCCAAAGTATTGTACATTTATGTAGTGGAACATAAGACACTTATCAGTATGGTAAGTAGATACTGAACACTGTCGGTATCCGAGCTGTGTTCGAGTATCGAGAGGCTCTACCTGTACTTGCCAGAACGCTACGCGTGGAGACCTCATTGTGTACTTGAAGTCGCTAAGGTAAACACTTATATACTTCAATATGACACTTATACAGTACAATATGGTATATTGAAGCCGCCAAAGTATTGTACATTTATGTAGTGGAACATAAGACACTTATCGTCAGTATGGAAAGTAGATACTGACCTGTGTTAGTGTGTCGAGAGTCTCTACCTGTACTGGCCAGGAGTCTGGACGCGAGGAAACCTCATTGTATGATTAAAGCCGCTAAGGTAACCCATTTATACACTTCAATATGACGTTTATATAGTACATCCATCCGGAACGCACCCTATATAGACCTTATGTATGGTATTTTGAGTGTTGGAGAAGGTAGGCAGTTATTCCTTTTCTCGACCTCAATCCTTCCCTTTGACCTTATGTAACATATATAATACATATTTATTTATTTATTCATTTATTTGTTAACAACAAATCCACAGCTCTTGAATCACAAAAAAAACAACACAAATCTTACAGACTAAACATACAGCCAATTATGGATTTTATTTTATTTACGTATAGATAGTTGCCACATCACTAACGTTGTGTGTGTGTGTGTGTGTGTGTGTGTGTGTGTGTGTGTGTGTGTGTGTGACTAATAATTTAAAAATAACTGATATCCAAGTAATGTACTAAAATAACACTTCCTTACTCATTTGCAGGTGCTAGCAGCAATATGCCTGATCCCGAACGGGCACGAGAAGGTCCTGGAGGCGATCACGATGGCCGGCGAGTCGGCGCGGCGGCCGCGGTTGCTACCCATTATAGAGGGACTCGAGCCTAAGGCGCCGGAGAGTCTTAGGGTATGTCGATTTATTTATAATAATAATAACTAGTCACCCGTCGCAACGGTCGAAATTCGACCGTAATTTATATTAAAAAATCACCCGTTGTAATGGTCGAAATTTAATTTAAAAAAACTAAACTTCATATTGTCCAAAGTAGCACGAATATTTCTCAATTAATAAATTGTATTGGGTTTATTGATTAAAATCACCCGTTAAAGGTAAAAAGAGGTTTTAATTAACAAAGCATTTAAAAGCAATAGCGGGTATTTTAACAAAGACACCTGACATTTTTGACGTTATGTGTTTTCATAAAAAGACATTGTTCTATTTCGTTTATTATGTATGTGTTTGTGTCAAATGCAAAGTAGTGTGTGTATTTATTTATTTATGCACACACAGAGAATCAAATGGTAAAAGAAGTTACATTAAACTATAAGTGCAAGGGTACTGCTTATTCCTAAAGAAATCTCTTCCAGCAGACCCGAGATTGGATATGGGTTAATACATGGTAGTAGTGCGTGCACTTTGCTGTGATGTGTGATGTGCATTTATAGGCATAGATATGTATAAATATATACATATATATATGTATATATATATATATATATATATTAGTACATATATACATAAACATAAAATACACTTACATAAATACACCAATTTATTAATACATAATATAATACGTAATGCGTTTTTAGTTGATTTTAGGTATGTTTTATGCATTACTTGAAAAAATGTTTGCATTTCGTAATCCTTTTCCACATCAAATGCAGCCGTGCATAAAATCATGCTCCTCCGTCTGCGACCAGTATCTTAAAACGAATCACAAGTTTTTGCTTCACGTATTAATATATAGATGATGAACAGATTTATTGCCATTAATCTTGATAATAATTACATAGATATTAGTAATTTAACAAATATTCGTATCCGCATTCGCGAAAATTCGCATGTTTTTAGATATTCGCATTTGTTTTTGCAAGAATTGGTGTGAATGTTTTGCAAATATCGAATTGCAGTGCTTCGAAAAGTAATGTTACCAAATCTATCCAAATTGAAATCGAACTGTTTGACCATAAAGCGAAGATCGCCAAATCTAGATCCTCAAGCCCCTACACCAATAACTAAATAAAAAAACAACATTTGCATTATTTGCATTCGCGAATGTTGGTAAGAGATATTCGCGTTTGCAATCTCGAAAGTTCGTATAGTAACATTCATTATGTCACTAATACATATAAGTGCTTAAAACTCAACATCAGCAAAAGAATAGGGAAAGGAAGGATAGGACTTTCGCTACCACGAGATTGTGATCCCGTGATTTTCAAACAGACGTTTGAAGATGGTAGAAGCAGTATAGTTCGACTGGTGAAGTACCACCGCCACACCTATTTCTAGCGTGAAGCATTTCTGGCGTTTCGATGGAAGGGTGTGGTTGCCGGCACACTTTTATATGAGGCGACTATCATAGTCCTCGCGACTAGTAACACATCTGTCTTAAGATGAAACCCATGTTCTGTATGAAGTTGTTTTCAGATGTCGCAGGGCGGCAGTGACCACTTACCACCAGGTGGACTGCATGTTCATTTGCTACTTCAGTCAGGTTAAAAAAAGGCGACCATAGCGAGGTCTTCGGGAGTAGACGAGTAGAAATGCACTTGTGTTTGACTTCAGATAGAACACTTGTTTCCTATAAAGTTCTACATGACCGGTAGTAACCACTTACCGTCAGTTGGACTGCACTCAACTGGCATCTTATTGAAACACGAGGAACTGATTCACGCTAGAAAAAGCTGTGACTTCAATACCTTTCGGGTCAAAACGTCCTACGAATAGTTATATCTTTCTTATGCTTTTTAAACATGAATTTTACACTATAAGTACCATTTATCTTATTATTTTCAGAACGGCTGCATGCAACTGATGAACGCAATAATAACGGAACCAGAGGAGTTAGAATTCCGAATGCACTTGAGAAGCGAGTTTATGAGGACCGGATTGTACGATTTGATAGGTAATATAATCGTCTATTTATATATGAAAGGTCAAATTGACTTAATTATGGACGTATCAACCCCTTTCATGACGTAAGAGAGCACTAAGAAAAGATTTTTGGAAATTCGCCCCCTAAAGGGGTGAAAAACAGGGGCAAAGTTTGTATAACAACATTTCTTGGTCCAATCTCCTTAAAATTTCGGATAAACAATCCTTAACGGACTTGAAGACGTGTTTCATATATTGAAAGTCATCACCGAATTATCGTTATTGTTGAAAATAAAGTTAAACTTATGTGTTTTTCATCTAACCATTTCATCTAAACCATTTTTCTACAAGCGACATTATCATTAATAGTAAAATAAAGTCACAAACCATTTCCTTTTCCAGTTATACAATTATAAGTTTGCATGTTACAACAGATATAATTATCGATATAATATCGATATAATTATCGATATAATCATCATCGATATAAATATATTTCGTTTGCAGACGAGCTCCGAGCGGGCGCGGAAGAATGTGGGCGGTCCATACAGATGAACGTGTTCGACACGCACGCCGCCGCCGACCAAGAGGAGTTTCTCGCTAAATTCGATGACGTCAGGTAATTCTGAAAATAATACTTTTTATATCTACTAATAGTATTTGTGTGTTAAATTATGTCCGAAATTAAAGTACAACAAAACAATATATTTACTATTAGCAATATCGAAGCGACTTCGTTCGCGCAGACTATAATGTAATCTATCTAACCATTATACATTTCAGCACCACTCCTGGACATGTCCCTCCCCCCATCCGTAATGGGGATTTGGTCAATAGTCATAGGCAGCAATGAGTATATTGATGCTATTCCGATAGTAGTCCCAAAAAATGTAGCGACGACTGCTTTGCTGATCATTGTGCGGCGGCGGTGTCTAAAAGTCATTCGTAGATATTGATATGTTCTCTTATATTGTAGAATAATTTTTAGGTACCACCGCCACACCTATTTCTAGCATGAAGCATTTCTCGCGCCAGATGGAAGGGTGTGGTTGCCTGCACACTTTTATATGAGGCGACCATCGTTGTCCTCGGGAGTAGCAACGCATCTATGGTTGACTTCAGATAGAACCCATGTTCTGTATGAAGTTGCTTACAGATGTCTACGGGCGGCAGTGACCACTTACCATCAGGTGGACTGCGTGCTCGTTTGCTACTTTAGTCAGATAAAAAAAAATACTAAGAAAAGACATGGGACATGGAAAAAAGGATTCAAATGGAAAATAATATGACCCATATTGATTTTGCAGGGTGGACTTCAACGACTCCAACGAGTGCTTCGAGCTGGTGAAGAACGTGGTGGTGGACACGCCGGCGGAGCCCTACCTGCTGTCCATCCTGCAGCACCTGCTCTTCATCAGGGACGATGAGTTGATAAGGTGTGGTAGAATGGATACAACCCATTATTGTCCCACTGCTGGGCACGGGTCTTCTCTCAGAATAAGAGAGTTTTAGGCCATAGTCCACCGCGCTGGCCAAGTGCGAATTGGTGGTAGAATATCATTGTTATTGTAGGTGGTAGAACCAGTGTAGTTCGACCGGGGAAGTACCACCGCCATACATATTTCTAGCGTGAAGCAGTTTTTTCGTTTCGATGGAAGGGTGTTGTTGCCGGTATACTTTTATATGAGGCGACCATCATAGTGCTCGGGAGTAGCGACGCATCTGTGATTGACTTCAGATGGAACCCATGTTCTGTAGGAAGTTGCTTACAGATGTCCATGAGCGGCAGTGGCCACTTACCATCAGGTGGACTGCATGCTCGTTTGCTACTTCAGTCAAATAAAAAAAAAAACGTATCACCTTCCTAGGCTGTATTGATTCAAAATATCGTCAGAAGGCGTCAGAAAACGACATATAAATGTGCACTAGCCATCACGTCACGACACGTAATATATTTAAACGTAATAATGAAATATAATTGCATATAATTAATATAATGTCATTATTGATGGGGACGGAAGGTCCTCGAGTGGCGACCACGTTTAGGCAAAAGGAGTACAGGTCGCTCCCCACCCGTTGGACCGATGACCTGAAGAAGACAGCGGGAAACCGTTGGATTCAGAGGGCCAGGACCGGTTGGAGTGGCGCCATTTAGGGGAGGCCTATGTCCAGCAGTGGACATCAAAGGGCTGATGGATGGATGGAATTAATCTTTATTGACATTTATAAATGATAATAGCATAATCGAATATAATTGTATATTTTCTAATGTAATGTAATGATTTGTACACCACAATGTGGCAAATGTGAGGTCCACTAACACCGTATTGATAATCATCTAATTGTTAACCACATTGCAACAAATAAAAATATTATTATTATTTATTATTATTATATTTGCTTGCAGGCCGGCGTACTACAAGCTAATAGAGGAATGCGTGACGCAAATAGTGCTGCACAAAAACGGATACGATCCTGATTTTAGAGCGACACAGCGTTTCAATATCGACGTGCAACCATTGATAGACGGGCTAATAGGTAACTAAGTAATATATATTTTACATATAATTTAATGTTTAAAATAGGATAATGTTTAGAGTATTACGCAAGTCCACCAATTCGCACTTGGCTAGCGCGGTGGACTATGGCCTAAAACTCTCTCATTCTGAGAGAAGACCCGTGCCGAAATTCTATGATTCCGGTGCAAAATATAATGTCATCGTTCACACAAAAATTCAAGAGCGGATATTTGCTTAGATTAGTATAAAAGGGGCAAGAGCACTTAGAGTACATATTGAAAATTAGAATTAAAAGCGAGAAGTGATAGCCTAATGGTTGAAACTGCCCTCTCGATAGGAAGGTCCGAGATTCGAACCCGGTCCGAGATGCGTATTATTAATTAATTATCATTGCTTTTCGGTGAAGGAAATCATCGTGAGGAAACCTTCACACACGAGAGTATTTACAAAAAAATAGTTCTCGGTGTGTAGTGCACCAATTCGCACTCTACCATCGCGGTGGACTATGTCCTATAATTCTCTCATTCTGAGACAAGACCCATGTCCAGCAGAAGGATACTAATGGGTTAACGCGAGAGATTTTAAACACTTGATTATATATCTTTTTAATCCTCGCAGAGAAGTCCCGTGCGGAGGAGGAGCGGCGCGCCGAGGAGCTCCGCTCGCAGCTCGAGGCGGCGATCGCGGCGAGGCAGGAGGCCGAGGCGCGCGCCGCCCGCCTCGAGGAGAAGCTGCGCCTCGCGCCCGCCGCCGCCTCGCCGGGCAGCGTCGCCGCCATCGCAAAGGTGAGTTAAGTCATCATACTCGCACGTTGTGACGTCACGCTCGTGACATGTGACGTCACTGCTCCGCTGCGTCGCCGCCATTGCCAATGTGAGGACGTCGTCGTGCTCGCTCGTTGTGACGTCACGCTCGTGACATGTGACGTCACTGCTCCGCTGCGTCGCCGCCATTGCCAATGTGAGTGACGCCGTCGTGCTCGCTCGTTGTGACGTCACGCTCGTGACATGTGACGTCACTGCTCCGCTGCGTCGCCGCCATTGCCAATGTGAGTGACGCCGTCGTGCTCGCTCGTTGTGACGTCACGCTCGTGACATGTGACGTCACTGCTCCGCTGCGTCGCCGCCATTGCCAATGTGAGTGACGCCGTCGTGCTCGCTCGTTGTGACGTCACGCTCCTGACATGTAACGTCACTGCTCCGCTGCGTCGCTGCCATTGCCAATGTGAGGACGTCGTCGTGCTCGCTCGTGACGTCACGCTCGTGGCATATGACGTCACTGCTCCGCTGCGTCGCCGCCATCGCCAAGGTGAGTGACGTCATCGTGCTAGTGACATACGACGTCACGAGCGCGGTCGTTGTGGTCGCGGCGAATACGTCGTGAGTGACATGACTTACGCTCACGACGACCCATCTAATAAAGTGGGTCGATGTAATCGTTCCACTACAGAATACGTCAGTAACGCTCACAAGCTAGTGGAACGCGAAAATCTGCGTGAGCGTGGACTTTGCGAGCGTCAATGGAACGCACTCAAGGTGGTAGAACCAGTGTAGTTCGACCTGGAAAGGACCACCGCCTCACCTATTTCCAGCGTTAAGCATTTTTTGCGTTCCGATAGGAGGGTGTAGTTGCCAGCACACTTATATGAGGCGACCATTTTAGTCCTCGGAGGTACAACGCATCTGTGATTGACTTCAGATGGAACCCATGTTCTGTATGAAGTTGATTACAGATGTTCATGAGCGGCAGTAACCAGTTACCAACAGGTGGACTGCATGCTCGTTTGCTACTTCAGTCAGATATAAGCGCCATCCGGAACGCACTAAGACAGTAAAAGTGATGTAAGATAATTTAGTGTCCGACCAAGCCCAGGGTTTTGCCGAAGCTGAAGCCTAAGGTGCCACACAAGCCATTATGCATTACTTTGCAGTCGCTAATTAAAATTATTTGTATTCCAGGTCATCGGAAGTCCCGGAGGTCCCCCACCACCGCCACCGCCACCAATGCCTGGAGGTAAATGATTTTAGATGTAAAAAGTGTTTAGTTGCAAACGAGCACGCAGCTTCGAACTTATTTTCATACTTAAACCTGACGATAAGGAAGACAAGCCACTGGATAGAAAGCAGTTACCGTCGCCTATGGACATGTAGCGACCTCCCGCAACTCGTCAAGAGATGACGCTACTAGTATGCTGAAACACGCTATCGAAGTATTATCAATACCCCCCATATATACAAGTTCCGAACAACGAGTGTCGGAGCACGGCCGCTCCCCAGGCATGATCACCTAGCCTGGCGGGAGACCTCCCGCCGCCAAAGACATTTGCAACACCAGAGGAGTCGCCAATGCATCGCCGGCTTTGAAAGAGGGCTTTTTTCGCACCTTTCAAGAAGAATCACATGTCTTTACGCTCCGCTAATACCTCAGGAGAAAGCTCATTCCACATCTTGCACGTCCGTGGCAAAAACGAGCGTGCAAACCGAACTTATAAAAACCATCACAAGGACTGTATGCTTGATTGGTTGCTTGTTATTTATTTTAATTATATGACATATATGAAATATCACTTTTATCTACTGTGTTAATTACAATTTACACTATGCTATTTCTTTTCTTATTTAATTTACACTGCAATTTACACTATGCTATTTCTTTTCTTATTTAATTTACACTGCAATTACACTATGCTATTTCCTTTCTTATTTAATTTACATTGCAATTTACACATTGCTATTTCTTTGTTATTTAATTTACATTGCAATTTACACATTGCTATTTCTTTGTTATTTAATTAACACTGCAATTTACACTATACTATTTCTTTTCTTATTTAATTTTCACTGCGATTTACACTATGCTATTTCTTTTATTATTTAATTTACACTGCAATTTACACCTCTTTTATTATTTAATTTAATTTACACTGCAATTTACACTATGCTATTTCTTTTCTTATTTAATTTACACTGCAATTTACACTATGCTATTTCTTTTCTTATTTAATTTACACTGCAATTTACACTATGCTATTTCTTTTCTTATTTAATTTACACTGCAATTTACACTATGCTATTTCCTTTCTTATTTAATTTACACTGCAATTACACTATGCTATTTCTTTTCTTATTTAATTTACACTGCAATTTACACTATACTATTTCTTTTCTTATTTAATTTACACTGCAATTTACACTATACTATTTCTTTTCTTATTTAATTTACACTGCAATTTATACTATGCTATTTCTTTTCTTATTTAATTTACACTATGCTATTTCTGTTCTTATTTAATTTACACTGCAATTTCTTTGTTATTCAATTTACACTTCACAATTTCAATTTTTTTATTCACTTTTATTAATAATTCGTTCAATTATTGGATGCATTTTACTCTTGGCACTCTTTTTTATGGTTTTTGTTAACTAAATTACACGGAATTGTTTTTTTTAAAGATTCTTTTACTTTATATGTTTCTGAGGTGTTGGATGTTAATATCACTTGCATGTAAAGCACTATATATGTCTGTGTGTATATTATAGGAGCCGGTCCGCCTCCGCCCCCGCCTCCGCCTATGCCTCAAGGTAATTATATTTTTAAGGGTATTAAGTTAGGGTTATTAAATATTTTTAAGGGTAGGTTATATTTTCAAGGTAATTATAATTTATAACGACGATATAATTTACAACGAAGATGAAGATGTTTGACCATTGTGTGTTGCCAGTGATGACATATGGCGCCGAGACGTGGTCCCTTGAGCCTCGTGCTTAAGCTCAAAGCCGCTCAGCGAGATCCGTAGGAGAACGAAAGTTACCGACATAGCTCTCAGAATTAGTAAACTGAAGTGGCAATGGGCAGGCCACATCGTTCGTAGGACAGATAACCGATGGGGTAGAAGAATCCTCGAATGGAGACCACGTCTGGGCAAAAGGAGTGCAGGCCGCCCCCCGACCAGGTGGACTGATGACCTGAAGAAGACGGCGGGTAACCGCTGAATTCAGATGGCTCAGGACCTGTCGAAGTGGCGCAGATTAGGTTTATAACACACGTTTATTGATGTAACGAATATTAGCATTCGCGTTCGCAAATATTCTCATCTTCGCAACATTCGCCCAATTCTTGCGAATATTTAAAATTCGCGTTCACAAGAATTGGGCGTACCGTAGTTTTAAAGATTTAAGCAAACATAGGGATAGACAGCGCGAAATGACTTTGTTTTATACTATGTAGTGATGACTATATTAACGTGTAAATGATGCATTTTATTCCTTAACGGGCATTCACGATAAAAATACACTTGTAATATTTTAATAAACATATTCTTGGTCTCATCTCCAGCAGGTGGCGGTCCTCCGCCTCCGCCGCCCCCGCCCCTCCCCGGTATGGGGGGAGGGCCCCCACCCCCGCCGTTACCCGGCATGGGGGGTCCGCCTCCTCCCCCTCCTATGATGGGGGGACCGAGACCCCCGCCGCCTTTTGGAGGGCCCATGGCGCCTAGGATGGTAAGTGGAACAATATTATTGTTATTGATTTTATCAGCCAAATCAATTATAACATTTTATAATTGACTAGCTGTAACATGCGCGCGTTGCTACGCCATCACAAAAAAAACGTGCGGCACTCGGGGACTGCCGCGGTAATGCTATTGCATACCATTTTTTATCAACTTGCAAATATAAATATTTATTTATTTGTGCATTATTTTTTTCTTTGATACTTTATCACAAACAGCTGCTTACATATTCGTCCGGTTTCCGAGCAGTTCGTCTCGATCCGTGCGAGCTTCGTGATGTCGTACCATATACATACACGTTGAGCGAACGCTCGGCCACGCTATATGGTAGGCGGAGTGGGGGGCCACTCTGGCCGTGTTACGTTTTTTTGTCACGAAATTTCGGTCGATGCGGTCGTCGCGCTCTTAGCCCGCGATAAAAGGTGTGCAATAGGTTAAAAAAATACATCAGAAACCTTCGCGAGCTCATGAAACAACTTTGCTAAAGATCACATGATCAAATGAATAGCTTATGATTCTAGAGGAGATACAGACAAACATTAATTTATTTATATGATAGAATTTGCTTACGACTTCATTGGTATGGATTTAAAAAGTAAATTAACTGTTAAGGGATGGTAGGACAATAGTTCGACCGGTACCACCGCCGCACTTATTTCTAGCGTGAAGCAGTTCTTGGCAACAAAGTGTACTGTAGCCGGCACACTTTCTAAAATATTCTGGGACAGGGTTCCTTGGAAATTAGTCCGAGGTAGAAATCAGTCCTACTTTTAATTTCGATATATCGCAGTACTCAAAGATGAATGAAAATGTCGTGTGACATCACTAAAGAGTCGCCTCTTTAGTGTTGTCACACGACATTTTCATTCATTCATGTAGGGTCGTCGTCGTCGTCAACCCATTACTGTCCCACTGCTGGGCACGGGTCTTCTCTCGGAATGAGAGAGCTTAGGCCATAGTCCACCGCGCTGGCCAAGTGCGAATTGGTGGACTTCACACACCTCCGAGAACTTTTTTTTTTTTAAAGAACTCTCGGGTGTAGGTTTCCTCACGATGTTTTCCTTCACCGAAAAGCAGTGATAAATAAAGTATAATACGCTCATAAATCAGTGGTGCGTGCCTGGGTTTGAACCTCGGACCTCCCGATCGAGAGGGCAAGTTTTAACCATTAGGCTATCACTGCTCACCATTAGGCTATCACTGCACATTCATGTAGGGAAGTGTGGGTAATTCAGCTAGTGTTATATTTTCAGCCCCAACCAGACGTGCTGCCTTACGGTTTGAAGCCAAAGAAGAAATGGGACGTGGAGGGGCCACTGAAACGGGCTAACTGGAAGACAATCGTGCCTCAGAAAATGTCTGAAAAGGCTTTCTGGGTTAAGGTAAGGGCATTTAATCCTATCTTAGAAGATGTGTGTTTTGTCACCGTAATAACGTAACACAAAGCTATAGAACATTGTCGATGCTCTCATCTCGCCTACTGATTGGCCACAACGGTGACGGATGACAGAAAGCTGTATCTGTCAAGCACGTTGATTCTCTTGAGCGGTTTTTATAATATTTCATTTAAATTTACGCTTTTTGAGGATTTTGTGCAACACGCACACACAGTTAGACGCACACATACCTCTCTCTCACACAACACATGCAGACATTTTGCAGGTGGTAGAAGGTAGGTGTAGTTCGACCGGGGAAGGACCACCGCCACACCTATTTCTAGCGTGAGCACTTCTTGCGTTTCGATGGAAGGGTGTGGTTGCCGCCACACTTTTACATGAGGCGACCATCGTAGTCCTCGGGAGTAGCAACGCATCTGTGATTGACTTCAGATAGGCCCTATGTTCTTTGTGAAGTTGCTTACAGATGTCGCAGGGCGGCAGTGACCACTTACCATCAGGTGGACTGCGTGCTCGTTTGCTACTTCAATCAGATTTTAAAAAATAAGATGCACACACACACACACACACACAAACACTCGCACATGTACGCATGCATGCACTCACACATACCTATATACCACTCCTGTGGTAGAGAGGACAATGGGGATAGAGATAATTGTAATTAAGGTCTTATTTGAGTTTTTCTATTTTCAGGTGCAAGAAGACAAGTTAGCGTCGCCGGATATACTCACGGGATTAGCTCAAAAGTTCTCCAGTAAACCGGTTGCTAAGAAAAACGAAGATGCAGTTGACAAGTAATTGTTTTATATAAGACTTTTTTGAGTAAAATTTTTTTAGGCGTTAGCACTTTATATTCAACAAAATTATGGAACTCATTTCATCGTCAACGAACGCTTACAGGTATATGTATACTGTATAAATATGTACATAAGTGATGGTTGAATTTTTAAAGTTATTATTAAATTAGTTGATTATCATACTAATATTATAAAGGCGAAAGTTTGTAAATGTGTATGATTGTTACTTCTTCACGTGTAAAAGCCTGGAGTAATTTTCATAAAATTTGGTAGGGAGTTAGCTGACACTCTGGATTAACATATAGGCTACTTTTAATTGAGAAAATATCTTATTCCCACGGGACAATCGATACATCGATTTTTGTTAACGCGGGCGAAGCTGCGGGGTTCAGCTAGTGAAATATAAGAATAAGTGGAAACGCATTGGTCTATGTCTCCCTTACTATTTGATCATAAATGTATGTTCTTAGCATTATTTCCTTTACCTATTTCCTTTGCAAATCCCCGATTTTTACCGACTACCTTATGAAAAGAGGTCATCTATTAATTGTTAACGCGTTTTATTTCTTCACTACATAGTATAAAACAAAGTCGCTTCTCGCTGCTTGTCCCTATGTATGCTTAGATCTTTAAAACTACGCCACGGATTTTAATGCAGTTTTTTTTAATAAATACAGTTGATACAAGAGGAAGGTTTTTATGTATAATATAGTAGAGAAACACTGACAATTTTAGATTTTGTACTTTTAGGCGGAACGAAGCTCGCCATGCCAACTAGTTTTTTATATTCCTTATTCCGCACTTCCCCAGAGTCCACACGCTAAAGAAAGTCAAAGACCTGAAGGTGCTGGACAGCAAGGCAGCCCAGAGCCTGTCCATCTTACTCGGCGGCTCCCTGAAGCACCTCTCGTACGACCACATCAGGACGTGTGTGTTGCGGTGCGATACTACTGTCCTCACCGCCAACGTGCTCGATTTGCTCATACAGGTGAGTCGTAACCTCGTCCACTTATACCAAATCGGCTATACACCCTGTCCTCCTCTTGCTTTCGTACCCCACTATCCCCTTATACCAGATTATACTCTTAACCCCACTAAAACTATGTTCCCCACTTGTATCCCATGATTCTCTTCTACCCCTATCATTCCATTGTACCCCACCTCCTTGTTGTAGGAAGATGATGATCATCCTCCTTTACCCCACTGTTCCGTTTTGCCAAATCGCCCCTGTGTATAGCATCCTAAATTTGTTCCAGATTATACCCTTAACCCCACCATCCCCTTACAGTCCATAGTACCACACAGTCCTTTCGTACCATAATGCACCCTAGTACCCCTTTTAGCCCCTTTCCCCCTTCGTACCCCATGATCCCCTTCTAACCCTATCATTCCTAGATACTCTACTACCACCTTGTATCAAACCACCCTCTTGTATACCACCAGTTGACAAATGGATGTATGGGTGTTATTATAACTTGGAGAGTAATTCTTATTTACCTCCGTTAAACTCCGAAATTTTTTGTTGGTTTTTTGCTTAAAGCTTTGTAAATACAACTTTAAATCATGAACTTTCGGTTGTATTGCAAAAATATATGGTCGTTTAGTTATAAATAATTAAGTACATTTGTCGATAGTTTTAGGTGTCATTTTTGTTCGAGACTTGGGTTTTTCTATATCGATGGTTAAACCGCACTAATTTTGCATTAAATTTCACGTACTTTTACGTAATCTGTATCCGTTATTTCACGTAGTTTTCACGTCTATCCTTCCAGTATCTCCCCCCGGCGGACCAGCTGAAGAAACTAGCAGAATTGAAGTGCAACGCGTCCGAGCTGACCGAGGCCGAGCAGTTCGCGGCCGCCGTGTCGGACGTGAAGCGGCTCGGCCCGCGGCTGAGGAGCCTCGCCTTCCGCGAGCACTACGCCGAGATCATCTCGGAGGTCAAGCCGGTGAGTGGGAGAGCGGCTTTTTAGATTTATCGCGGGCTTTTTGCGCGGCGACTGAATCAAGAAATTCAGTAACGAAAAAATCCTAAGACCCGCACTCCGCCTATCATGTAGCGCGGCCGAGCCGTAAGCCGAGGTTCGCTTAATGTGTATGTATATGGTACGACAGTACAAAGCTCGTACGGATCGAGACGAGCTGCTCGGAAATCGGACGAATATGTAAGCAGCTGTTTGTGTGAAAGTATATAGTATCAAAGAAAAAAACTAGAATTTTTATCAAAGAAAAAATACTGCATAAATAAATAAATAAATAATTATAACTGCATGAGTTGATAAAAATGCTATGCAATAGCTTTACCGTGGCGGTCCCCGAGTGCTGCACGTTTTTTTTTATCTGACTAAAGTAGCAAACGAGCATGCAGTCCATGGTACATACAGAACATGGGTTCTATCGGAAGTCAATCACAGATGCGTTGCCACTCTCGAGGACTATGATGGTCGCCTCATATAAAATTGTGGCGGTGGTACTTCCCCGGTCGAACTACACTGGTTCTACAACCTACCAGATTTTTTTTTTATTTACTGTTTATTCATAAGTAACCTTTATCCTTTTCCCCAGGACATAGTGTCAGGCACGGCGGCCTGCGAGGAGGTGAAGGCGAGCAAGAAGTTCGCGAAGATCCTGGAGCTGCTGCTGCTGCTGGGCAACTACATGAACACCGGCTCCAACAACGCCGGCGCGTACGGCTTCGAGATCAGCTTCCTCACTAAGGTCGGTGGATTCATGGATTCATTCAGGATTCAGGGATTTATAGAATAGCTAGATTCGTGGATTTATAGTACCGACAGGGTCCCACCATCTTCTGCGTCCTGCCGTCTCCGAGTATGACTCACGTCTCCACTACAACACGAAGGCGTCAGTCATAGTGGAGTACTTGGAAATAAAAAACAAATTCCGACTGGCGGTCGAAAAGTTGGTGGCGCGTAACGCAGTAAACTTTAGTTCATTTGTAGTACGCGTCCCAACTGAGCATGTATCGACCTTCCTGAAGGAAGTGCTGTGGCCGAAGGGAGTGTTCCGGAAGCTTTGTTTAAGGAGAGGACCTCCGGAAGTCACCAGACCCGCGTCTCACGTCGCCGCAAACACGTGATTTAGTTAAAAGAATTCTAGAGTAAATAAATACGCGCATTGTAAGTGTTAAATTTGTTTTGGTGTGTTGAATTATTTATAGACTAGGATTTGTGAAATCTCCTTCTCACTAAGGTTGGTTTGATTCGTGATTAAATCTCTTTCTAATAATAAAGCTCTTTTTTATTTTATAGCCCTTACTTCTTTTAGTATTTTGTAGCTCTTTTACTTCTGACACAGGCATTTATATTAAGTGTCGTATTTAATGGTTTTATTTGTCCACAGTTAACCTCAACGAAAGATCTGGAAAACAAACAAACGCTACTACACTACCTAGTTGAAACTATAGAGAATAAGTTCCCGGATGTACTTAACTTTGCCGAGGAGATGCCACATATAGACAGGTGAGAATCATAATGATCTAATTACATGCTGCCATTTGATATTTTTATTGTTATTTATTTATTTATTAACAAAATCCACAGCTCTTAAAATTAGAGAAGTAATTTTTTATTATTATTATTCCTATTATAGTTAGGCCTGTTGTACATGGCACGTTTTTGAGCCGTACGGCGTCTTTACCTTACCGTGAAAAAAACGTACTAGCATGTACATGGCACGGCAAAGATCAGTGCACGGCAGCGATCCATACAACACTGACAACCGCCGTGTGACAAGCCTACACACGGCGAATTAACCGTAGATTATTACGCCGAAAAAACGTGTGTCTACAAGAGGCCTTACTCTGTTATGACGACCCGCGTGGCGCAGCGGTTACCGTACCGGTCTGACACGCAGTGGGCCCCGGGTTCGATTCCCGGCCAGACAGGTGTCTGAATTATGAGTTTAGATTCTTGTTCTGGGTCTGGGTGTTTGTGTATTCGTCTCGTGTGTGTCCATGGCACCCACGACACAGGAGAAAATCCTACTGTGGGGCTATGAGTGTAGAAAGCGTTTGTTATCAACATACACGGACTGCTCTTGCGGTCCGAGTCAAACTTAAGCTGCCATTGATAACCCCTCAAGCAGTTAGCATAACTGCTCGAGCAGTTGGCAATTTCGATATTACTTAGGCCTATAACTCTCTCATTCCGAGAGAAGACCCGTGCCCAGCAGTGAGACAATAATGGGTTGACGGTGACTCTTCTAAGGGTTCCACTTTTTGTGATACAAAGGTACTCTACCACGTACAATACCTTTAAACTTCATATCTGAACCCTAAAATAATTCTAACTCAAAGGCTTTTTGAAGTGAAACTTCTTTATCGGGGTTGGAAAAAAATTTAGTGTAACATTTTTTTCGTTACGCGCCATCTTTTTCTGTTACGCGCCATCTTTTTTTTCCGTTACGCGCCATCTTTTTCTTATCCCTACCACGCGTGATATTAGATAGATTATTATAGATTAGATTATTAGATAAAGTTTAATAAAAGCCTTTTATTAAACTTTATCTAATTTAACTTTATTTAAACCAATTTCTGTAAAGTTGCATATAGTAAATTATTTTTTGAAAAATAACGTCATAAAGAAGTTTCACTTCTTACTAGTGTACGC
Source organism: Spicauda simplicius (assembly GCA_949699795.1). Classification (NCBI taxonomy): domain Eukaryota; kingdom Metazoa; phylum Arthropoda; class Insecta; order Lepidoptera; family Hesperiidae; genus Spicauda; species Spicauda simplicius. The sequence goes on from OX453084.1 coordinate 5,894,834, forward strand.
TAGTACACGCACACATTTTTTTAAATATATAATTATTTCTCCCGCAGGGCGGCGCGAGTATCAATGGAGAACCTGCAAAAAGCTCTGAAGAAGATGGACAGCGACATCAGATCCTTGGAGATGGACCTGAACAACTCGAAGGTGCCCCAGTGTCCGGACGACCTGTTCCACGAGACCATGAGCGTATCCTTTACATGATATTGAAGTAGCAAATTGTAGTGTAAATTCGTCAAGAGATGGCGCTACTAGTGTTCTGAAACACGGTATCGATGTTTTCTCAACCTGCACATAGGTAGTAGAGACTATTGAAGCACGCCCGCGTCTCAGGTATAGTATGACGGGATATATATTTTTGCTAAACGAGCATGCATTCTACCTGACAGTAAGTGGTCACTGTCACCCATGGAGATCCGTAAGCAACTTCGTATAGAAGAATTCGATCTGAAGTCAATCACAGATGCGTTACTGCTGCTAAGGACTAAGGTCAATCATATAAAAGTGTGCCGGCAATCACACCCGTCCATAAAAACGCAAGAAATGCTTCACGCTAGAAATGGGTGTGGCGGTGGTACTTCCCCGGTCGGCTCACTGATTCCACTACCTGGCACATATATTATATATGTATAACGAAGTAGAAGAGTGAAGTGTGACGTCAGGATGGTCGAGGTCATTATTCTCCATTCTTGAAGATTTCAAGTAAAACACAGGAATAAACTTCTTCGATTTATTCACAGTTGAGGAGGTCCGATCGCTTCGACGGTTTAAACAAGAATCTTTTTTTTTACCGGCGTTCGCTCGCCTTTTTATCACAATGCTTGGTGGTGTGACAATAACAAATTTATGGAGGGTACACTTAATTACAATTGTTAAAATCACTAAATATTGCTAATTTAATAAACAAACAATTTTCGATCTTTAAACTAACTAAAATAATTATTATCGGCGACGTATTTTTCATAAATACGCGGTGTCGCGCCGACATATATTATTGCATACAATTCCTTAATCAAAGCATACAGGACTTCGCAAAAGAAGCTCGCGAACAGTGCGACCTACTGCATTCGATGTTCAGGAAGATGGAAGCGCTGTACTCAGAGCTGGCCGAGTACTACGTGTTCGACGTCGCCAAGTATACCCTTGAGGAGTTCTTTGTGGATTTGAAGACGTTTAAGGACTCTTTCGCGGTAAGTTTAAAAAAATCGAAACGCTTTCTACCCTCATAGCTCCATAGTAGGATTTTCTCCTGTGTCGTCGGTGACATGGACACAAAAAGACGAATACACAAACACCCAGACCCAGAACAAGAATCTAAACTCATCATTCGGATACCTGACTGGCCGACCGATATGAGGCGACCATCTTAGTCCTCGGGAGTAGCAACGCATCTGAGATTTACTTCAGATAGAATCCATATCTATATGAAGTTGCTTACAGATGTCGCAGGGCGGCAGTGACCACTTACTATCAGGTATGCATGTTCGTTTGCTACTTCAGCCAGATAAAAAAAACACAAGAATTGCAATCCTCATTTTAATCCTACGGGACCAAAGGAATTTCTGTCACACCGGCCGTGCAGATGTCCATGGGCAGTGAGCACTTACCATCAGGTGGACTGCGTGCTCGTTTTCTCCCATCGGATAGAAAAGAGATTTTCCAGTTTATTTGTTGGTGCTATCTTTGTCTTTGTTACCAGCAGATAAAAAAATACTACATTCTGGCAAATAAATTGTATTGAATCCCCCCCCAAGGCGGCGCACCAAGAGAACGTGGTGTCCCGCGAGACGGCGGCGCGCGCGCGGCGTGCCCGCGAGGCGCGCGCCGCCGCCGAGCGCGAGCGCCGCGACCGCCAGCACCGGTACAAGCAGTTCGTGGACATGGAGAGCGCGCAGGACGGCGTCATGGACAGGTACACCACCGCCTCTCGCCTCGCTACATCCCCCCCTCAGCCTCCCCCCTTTCCCCTTGATTTTATTTTATTATACTAGAACGCGCCGGACAAGTACGGCCCGGACTCTTAAACCCCCCCCCCCCACTCCCCCTCGACCCCACATCCCTTGATTTTATTTTATTATGCTAGAGCGCACAGGACGGCGTCATGGACAGGTACACGCCACCTCGCCCCTCGCACGATCCCCCCTCCAACTCGCCCCTCGTCCCTTGATTTTATTTTATTTTGCTAGAGCGCGCAGGACAAGTACGGCCCGGACTCTTAACCCCCCCCCCCCACTCCCCCTCGACCCCACATCCCTTGCTTTTATTTTGCTAGAGCGCGCAGGACAGCGTCTTAGACAGGTGCGCCCCAAACTCTTTATCCCCCCCCAACGCCCCCTCGACCCTCAACCCTTGATTTTATTTTATTTTGCTAGAGCGCGCAGGACGGCGTCAAAGACAGGTGACACCTCCCCGCCTGTCCCCCTCCTTTGCCCCCATCTCTTGTTTTTATTTTTATATTTTGTTTTGCTAGAGAGCGCAGGACGGCGTCATGGATATTAACGGGCCCTGGACTATACTACCCCCTTCTCCCTTTCCTCTCATCCCTTACTTCTTTTTTATTTTATTTTGCTAGGGAAACAAACAATGGTCTTAATGTGGACTATACTGACTCCAGACAGAACCTTTCTATATAAAGTTGCTTACAGATGTCGATGCGTGGCAGTGACCACTTACCATCAGGTGGACTGCATGCAGATCTCCCGCCTGGCGAGGGCTCATGCCTGGGGAGCGGCCGTGCTCCAATAGTTATTGCTCGGAACTTATATAAGCACATTGAGATTTCGATACAGTGTTTCAAAGCACCAGTAGCGCCATCTCTTGACGAGTTATAATTCGCCATTTCAATAGAGCGGCAGTGACCACTTACCATCAGGTGGACTGCATGCTCTTTTGGTACTTCACTCAGATAAAAAAAATACTCTCTCCGTCAAACCATATTTTTTTTACCTTCAAAATAGTGATTTTGCTAATGAATAATAATTACTTTACAGCTTAATGGAGGCTCTACAAAGCGGCTCGGCGTTCAGCAGAGAACGACCGCGGAAAAAGGCTAATCCGAGGGTTGCTGGAGGTATGTACACCTTGTAATATACTCGTTGTCAACCCATTATTGTCACACTGCTGGGCACGGGCCTTCTCTCAGAATGAAAGAGTTGTAGGACATAGTCCACCGCGCTGGCCAAATGCGAATTGGTGGACTTCACACACCTCCGAGAACTTTTTTTTTAACAACTCTCCGGTGTGTAGGTTTGCTCACGATGTTTTCCTTCACCGAAAAGCAGTGATAATTAATTTCTAATACGCACATAAATCAGTGGTGCGTGCCTGGGCTTGTACCTCGGACCTCCCGATTGAGAGGGCAAGTTTCAACCATTAGGCTATCACTGCTCTGTAATATAATCAAAAAGTCTTAAAACTTAATTTCTATTTTTAAACTTGTTTTTGGGTGGATTTCGGCTTCGATCCCCATCCATATTGATGACTTATTCGACGACCCGCGTGGCAGAGCGGTTACCATACCGGTCTGACGCGCAATGGGTCCCGGGTTCGATTCCCGGCCAGACAGGTATCTGAATGATGAGTTTAGAGTCCTGTTCTGGGTCTGGGTGTTTGTGTATTCATCTTTGTGTGTGTCCATGGCACCCACGACACAGGAGAAAATCCTACTGTGGGGCTATGAGTGTAGAAAGCTTACGTAAATGAATGAGATTAGTTCATTTAGTATGTAACAGTATGATCACAAGACACATTTTTGCATGCACACCATTTAGAGGACGCTACTGAGGAAGAGGGGATCGTGCAAGCGATTTTGCACCGTATTGCAGGTATTTTGGTAGTGAAATGTATTCGTGTTGATATTGTTGTACACGCTTGAAATTATTTTATTTTTAATATAAATAATCAGGTAACAATATAAAAAAATACAGACAAATTTCTGAGAAACAAAGAAAAAGTAAATTAGATAGAAAAAAAAGGAAATTGTAGTACTGATTCTTACTTTTTTGTCTTTTTCTAAAGTTCGATAGTAAAAAAAAGGTTAATTCCATTGTTAGGTATCCGCAGTTAGGTTAGGGTAACTTTTTAGTGTAGGGCGACCGGGGAAGTACCACCGCCACACCTATTTCTAGCGTGAAGCATTTCTTGCGTTTCGATGGATGTGGTTGTCGGCACACTTTCACATGAGGCGACCATCATAGTCCTCGGGAGTAGCAACGCATCTGTGATTGACTTCAGATAGAACACATGTTCTGTATGTAGTTGATTACAGATGTCTACGGGCGGCAGTGACCACTTACCATCAGGTGGACTGCATGCTCGTTTGCTACTTCATTCAGATAAAAAAGTAGCCTTCTATCATGGGTATTGGAATTAAAGTAGACGGAAAAGAACAGTTTTTAATATTTTCGACTTACTCTAGGACAGACAAACATATACACATAAATTTATATGTATAGATTCCTGTCCCGTACGCCGCGATCGTCTGAGACACCAACGCGAAGAGTCTCCAATACTAGAGATATACAGACAAGTCAATTATGTTATATATGTCTATATAGATGTATTAATATATAACACTCGCTGGTATATTCTTGCGAACATTTTTGAAGTGAAACTTCTTTATCGGGGTTGGAAAAAAATTTAGTGTAACATTTTTTCGTTACGCGCCATCTTTTTCTGTTACGCGCCATTTTTTTTCTGTTACGCGCCATCTTTTTCTTATCCCTACCACGCGTGATATTAGATAGATTATCATAGATTAGATTATTAGATAAAGTTTAATAAAAGCCTTTTATTAAACTTTATCTAATTTAACTTTATTTAACCAATTTCTGTAAAGTTGCATATAGTAAATTATTTTTTGAAAAATAACGTCATAAAGAAGTTTCACTTCTTACGAGTGTACGCTAGTACACGCACACATTTTTTTTTTTAAATCCAACATTGCAAGAATAGAATTATAGAAAAAATAACATATTATTAAATAACATTTGCTTTAAATGTTGTCTGTGTTAGTTCTGCCCTTTACTTACAATTAAAATCCCTTACCATAGAGTCTTTTACAAACCCAAAATAAGATACAAAATTGAAAAAAGTAGTTAAGTCCTAGTCAAATACGTAGTGTTCCAGAAGTAGGATTATATGGCCAAAGTAAACGACACATTATTTAAGGTGGTAGAACCAGTGTAATTCGACCGGGGAAGTACCACCGCCACACCTATTTCTAGCGTGAAGCATTTCTTGCGCGAGATAGAAGGGTGTGGTTGCCGGCACACTTTCACATGACGCGACAATCATAGTCCTCGGGAGTAGCAACGCATCTGTGATTGACTTCAGATGGAACCCATGTTCTGTATGAAGTTGATTACAGATGTCGCAGGGCGGCAGTGACCACTTACCATCAGGTGGACTGCATTCTCGTTTGCTACTTCAGTCAAATAAAAAAAAATGTACAACACTGGTATATTATCACGATTTCGCACTTATACAACTGTATTACCACTGTGTGATTTCTTTGACTTACAACATAAATGTAATGAAAAAAAAAATTGTCTTTTTGTGCTATACTATGATGCGTAGCCAAGAAAATAGGAAAACTCAAACCGAATATATTCGGCACCAAAACCGAATAATTCGGCCGAATACAAATAGTGAAAAAGATGCCGAATACGTCGAATACCGAAGACTTAAAAAACTAAAATTCTTAAATGTACAGTCACGAGCAATAAGATGTGACTATGGAAGATTGGCAAAAGTATCTGACCCAAAAGGAGTTCAATAATATCTGATTACACGAACGCAGCAAAAATATCTGACATTAAAAGGCAGCGTATTGCAGTAGCGTCAAAATTATGTGATTTGACGTTCATCTACATATTTAAACTAAGGAACGCGAACCTAAGAAGAGAGCCAAATGCAAGTTGGACATGTACTTTGCTGAAATTCGCTATGACGCTTGTAGCCAATCGAATATTCCTGTCTCTCCGATGTTTTATATAATCGTCCTCCGAATTTTTGGTGTAGTCTTTTGATGTCGTATTTTAGAAATAATAAACTAATTCTATGGTTAATTATTGCAGGTTATTACCATATTTTATAATTGTTTCCTTTTAATGTACAATTTGAATATTTATTTAGCGATACCTGAACTGGTCAATATCGTTTCTTCAGGGGTCAGTCAGGTTGATATGATAAAAAAGTTCTACAAGATAGAAAATAACATCTTGATCCTTACAATCACTACATAGTATAAAACAAACTCGCTTCCCGCTGTCTGTCCCTATGTATGCTTAGATCTTAAAACTACGCTACGGATTTTAATGCAGTTTTTTTAATAGATAGAGTGATTCAAGAGGAAGGTTTTTATGTATAATTCATGCATAATATAGTGGAGGAATACTGATAGTTTTAGATTTTTGGCGGAATTAAGTTCGTATGGTTCAACAAGTATTTTTTAATTTTCTTTAATTGTTTGAACTTATTGAAGGGTTTTAAAAAGTCTTCCTGAAAGGGAAATCTAAATATGTCATAATAAGCAATCTATTCTCTAATATTTCAATTTAAAATACAAAATAAATAAATATTTTGTGTATTTAAATAAATTTTATTTAATTTCAGCTGAACGGCGAGCCCAGCTGAGTAGGACCCGCTCTCGGTCCGGACTGACGGGGCCTCTCACCAGTCGGGAGCTGGCGAAGTGAGTATGGACACTAGGCCTATTTCCCATGTAGTTCCGGGATCAGAATAGGGCTACGGCATCCCCTGCCTTTCGTAAGAGGCGACTGAAAGGGGCTTCCGGTTGCGGGCGGCTAGAGTGGGAACTCGAACCGTTTGGCCAGGCGACCCCGGGAAGGACGGCGGTATGTGTGGTTGCATACCGTCATAAGGACTAAACTGAGCGGGGGGGCAGCCGTCCATCTGGGAGGAGTTCGATGGGGCAACGCGCTCAGAGGATTCCGGTTGCGGTCGTTCAGAGTTCCCGGAGTCCGCTTTATAGCGCCGAGGACGGCCACCGGAAGGGTTTTAGTGCGATAAAAATCCCACATAACTTTTAAAGGTTTCCCCCTCGAAAAAAAAGCCTATTTCCCAAATATATAGCATGTTTCGCAAATCTGCATACAAAACAGAAGCTTTTTGCTATGAAAAGTTACCTCCAGCTCATTACTATATTTTTTTTATGGCCATCTCTTAAAATATTTAATAACATAATATTTTTTGTCCACAGCGAGTTATTGAGCAACGCGTGAAGCTCACAGTGATATTAGTCTTGTAATATAATATTAGTTTTAAGCGTAACAACTGTATATCAACTCCGGCCTAAAATGTATTCGATATTATATATAACTTAAACTACAAAATGTTCATTTTATACCTTTTTATAAATGCATCGATATAGAAATACACCAGATATACAGTCTCGAACAAAAATTACACCTAAAACTGTCGTCAAATGTACAGTCACGAGCAATAAGATGTGACTATGGAAGATTGGCAAAAGTATCTGACCCAAGAAGGAGTTCAATAATATCTGACTACATAAACGCAGCAAAAATATCTGACATTGAAAGGCAGCATAATGCAGTAGCGTCAAAATTATGTAGATGAACGTCAAATCACATAATTTTGATGCTGCGTTCGTGTAGTCAGATATTATTGAACTCCTTCTTGGGTCAGATACTTTTGCCAATCTTCCATAGTCACATCTTATTGCTCGTGACTGTACGTAGTTATTTCTGGATAGTCATAACGACCATTTTTTGCGATACAACCTTACGTCCATGATCTAAAGTTGTATTTACAACGTTTTAAGCGAAAAGCAAAAAAAAATACTACTTGGAATGAGCGCTCAATTTTGAAATTGTGCGCTCTTTTTCACTGGACAGTTTTGAGACGCTCGAGTGTATCTAGGGTTTTTCTATATCGATATATGAATGCGAAATTTTGTGCGGTTTGTTGCAACGTAGAATGTGTTTGTTGTATGTAAACCTACCAGTCTCATTTCGCTGAAATTTGACACACACATATTATATGAGCTATATTAACACATACTAATCGACCAAAACAATTAGGCGCATGACGGTTAAAACGTCATTAGATCTAGGGATTTCCCATCCCGATACGAAGTATATTCTGTTACCAAATACCAAGAGTATGTAGATATACCGTTATTAAAACATACGCCATAGTGGTGTATGTTCAATAGTCGTGTATTATTAATGCGCTTTCATGTGTTTAATATATTCGCAGACATGGAATATTTTCTTTCTTTTTTTATTTGTGTAAGAGACTGATGCCTGTTGCAGCACACACTCGATTTTCGGCTTGGGATACAGGAATACTGAGCCCATATATCTTCTCTTGTTAAAAAAAAATGCAAATGTTGAATGTGAGTGTCCTTTCTCCTCCACGAATAGTCTTTTTCTACTCATTTTGAGGTTTATTGACGAATAATCAACTAATTTAATAATAACTTTAAAAATTCAACAATCACTCATTAAACTAACATTATAACGAAACAACATTAAACACGTGCTGGCTAACGTAAACACAGACGATACACGACTGCACGTCACTAGGGGACGCGCGGGGCCAGCAGCGCGGCGGGGGACGGGATCCGTTTTGTTTCATGCGCCTAATTGTTGTGGTCACGTAATAATATACTTTACCGTGGTAGACGTGACCGAAGCAAAGCCGCGGGGATAACCTACTTCGTTTATATAATATCTGTCAATTTTAACAAACACTACAAATGCCTGTACCTTACATTACCCCACATACCTTATATTTGATGTATATAGTTGTACTATACAGCTGTGTATTGTATTGTACAATAGCTGTACTTTTAAATTACTTATGCTCTATAAATTGTAATTTTATTATGTTCAATATCTTTAAACTTCATTTTGTAACATTTTTTAAATCAAAATGATATATTTGCTCGACAATATAAGTATGATTTCACATTAGATTCGACTGATGCCTTTTTCTTGTCATGCGGGCTTGTAGTCACGCGTGAGTCAGATTCTCACTCGTGTCATTACTATCATCACTACATAGTATAAAACAAAGTCGCTTCCCGCTGTCTGTCCCTATGTATGCTTAGATCTTTAAAACTACGCTACGGATTTTAATGCAGTTTTTTAATAGATAAGGTTTTTATGTATAACACATGTATGATATAATAGAAAAACACTGATAATTTTAGATTTATTACTTTTACGCGGAATGAAGTTCGTCGGGTCAACTAGTATCACTATATCACTTTTTCTCAGATCAATCCAACAAAGATTCTATCTCTTCGCACTCCCAAATTTATATTCATGTTGTTGTGTACATCATTGACCTTAGATTGTTGCCAAAAACATTGGAGTAGAAGAAAACCTTTTTCACACCATCAAATACTACCTTCAGCTGTATAACGTTCTTCCAAACTCAAATCCTGAATCTGCCCTTGCTTTTCCATGTTGCCTCACGCATGGGTGTCTAATAAGCAGGCTGACATGCATGACAAGAAAAAGACCGAAATGTTTGTCTTGAATTATAACACATATAACGGCGGGAAAACACCCGCGTGACGAGAAAAAAGGGCCTTAAGCCGAAAGGTTGTCTTGCATTTTTTGTTTTTATATTACTCAATCTACATTAAGTCCTCCGATAACTTCGGGTTGCAAAGTATATAAAACACTTTTATATAGTAATGTAACCTTGTGTAAAGGCTTCGAATTAAATGAAATGAAATGTCATTATTTCGCAAATTGTCGGTTACAATATTTTAACCTTCACAAAGGAAAGAGGTTATCTATTAGTCACTACCGCCGGATCGGTTATTCCATCGACTATCTCCTTTTTGTGTTCAGAGGATAAAAACATACGTAAAAGTAAAGCAAAATTACTTCTGAGACTTGGTCCTCACCAACGCATCTGTTACCTCAGATGACTCATTTTATCTGTGTTTTACAGACGTCCATAAATCAGTGGCCACTACCATCAGGTGGACTGCATGCAATATGCAGACTAATATTTTTAGAATTTTCTGCAAAAGTTTTAAAACGTATCGTTTGGCCCTTCCATTAAAATAATCTATTGTGTCAAATTAATTATCGTATACCTTGTAGTATGTTAATTAAATTAATTGAAAATGTTTTTTTGTATATACTGACATTAGAAAAAATATTAATTGGGAAACAATTGTTTGATAATATTTTGTAATATATCGCGAATATATAGGAAAGTATATATGTCCACCAATTCGCACTTGGCCAGCGCGGTGGACTATGGCCTAAAACTCTCTCATTCTGAGAAAAGACCCGTGCCCAGCAGTGGGAAATAATGGGTTGACAATATAAGAAACATGTGGTAAACGTCGTATCCCGTACTTTATTGTAAAGACAAATGTTGAGGTGGATTCACACTGTACGCTGTTAAAAAACTATACTGAAATAATATATCGCTACATAGTATAAAACAAAGTCATTTTCCGCTGTCTGTCCCTATGTACGCTTAGATCTTTAAAACTACTAAACTCGATTTGGGTAACTTTGAACATTTTTTACAATATTTGTGATATTATAATCTTTTTTAAATTTATTGCACCTTGTTTTTATTAAATGAATAGTGTCCTTTTTAGCTGGTTTATTAATCTAACACAATAAATTTACGGCGAAAACAATTAAACTATCCACAATTACCCCTAAAACTCAAATTCAAAGTTATCCTTAGTTTCGGGTAAAATCCGTCATTAATCGAATATTTTAAGGTCTGAGTAAAATTAATTAACATATTTTTGTTAATTAAAACCAAATCTATAAAAAATACATTTATTTTGATATATAAATACAATAGACAACTTGGTCTTGCCATATGAATCAAGGTCGATCAATTTGGTGGTAAAATAAAATACTAGTTTTTTTTGATTATTTATTCCATCCATCCATAGGATGGACGGAACATCGGGTACCTTTGGAAGGTTTCCCCCTCGAAAACAAAAAAAAAAAGGATGGACGGAACATGGACATAACGTAGGCCTCCCCTAAATGGCGCCACTCCAACCGGTCCTGTGTCCTCTGAATCCAACGGTTTCCCGCTGTCTTCTTCAGGTCACCGGTCCATCTGGTAGGGGGGCGACCGGTACTCCTTTTGCCTAAACATGGTCGCCACTCGAGGACCTTTCTTCCCCATCGGTTATCGGTCCTACAAGCGATGTGGCGGCCCATTGCCACTTCAGCCTGCTAATTTTGAAGCTATGTTGGTAAGCTTCGTTCGTCTACGGATTTCATCGTTGCGAATCATGTCTCGTAGCGAAATTCCGAGCATAACCCTCTCCATAGCACGCTGAGCGACCCTGAGCTTCCGAAAGAAATATTTTTTTATGATACAGGTAACTTTGAACCGTTCAAAGTTACCCATATAACATCCAATTTCGACGTCGTCAAAAGTTTAACAGTTTTACGCAATATTCAACATGGGATACGGATAGTACAGTTTCAAAATAATAATATACAATATACATTTTAAAGATAAACACCAAAACACACCTGTTTACGGTAAGTTTTATATTATAATTGCTATTTCAAAATGAAGCATTAAACACTTGCAACAATTTCACTACGGAAAAGGTGGTATTTTTTAAAATTATGACATTGACAGGTACCTTTTTTTGCTTTCATTGATATTACAACATTTTGGCAAACCATTTTACGCAGGTACGATATTGAAACAACAAGAAGTTTCCATGTAATAAATTAATATATTTTTTTCACAACTTTGTTCAAAGTTACACCGCTGTTCAATGTTACCCAAATTGAATGTACTTTAAAACTTTTAATGCAGTTTTTTTAATAGATAGAGTGATTCAAGAAGAAGGTTTATATGTATAATACATGCATAATATAGTACTGGAACACTGATAATTATAGATTTTTGAGTTTTAATCGCAACGAAGTTCGCCGGGTCAACTAGTTTAAAATATAACACAACATTCATTTACAGATCAATTAATACAATTCCTGCCATTATATTCTAAATAAATATAAATATATGTCATACTAAATTTGAAATATATTTTGCAGATTGTTACAAGCTTAATATTAATCTGTTGTACAGTGTGTATCCATCTTTAATAGTATTTTTTAACATATCGCATAATAAGAGTAAAAAAGTCCTAAAGAAAAATTTGCATTTTGTAGAAGTAAATTAATTATGTGCGCATTTTGGTGAATTTCATTAAGTTATATTTGTAAAGAGCAGTGATAGCCTAATGGTTAAAACCTGCCCTCTCGATCCAGAGGTTCGAGGTTGAAACCCTGTGGTGCATGCCTGGCACCACTGGTTTTTATAAATTATGTGCGTATTAGAAATTAATGATCACTGCTTTTCGGTGAAAGATAACACCGTGAGGAAACCTGTACACCCGAGAGTTCTTTAAAAAAAAATGTGTGCGTGTACTAGCGTACACTCGTAAGAAGTGAAACTTCTTTATAACGTTATTTTTCAAAAAATAATTTACTATATGCAACTTTACAGAAATTGGTTAAATAAAGTTAAATTAGATAAAGTTTAATAAAAGGCTTTTATTAAACTTTATCTAATAATCTAATCTATAATAATCTATCTAATATCACGCGTGGTAGGGATAAGAAAAAGATGGCGCGTAACAGAAAAAGATGGCGCGTAACGAAAAAATGTTACACTAAATTTTTTTCCAACCCCGATAAAGAAGTTTCACTTCAAAAAGTTCTCGGAGGTGTGAGAAGTCCACCAATTCGCACTTGGCTAGCGCGATGGACTATGGTCTCATTTTGAGAGAAGACCCGTGCCCAGCAGTGGGACAATAATGGGTTGGCACCCACCACCATGTTTGTAAAGTTTAGTCCTTTCTAGTATGAAATCGTGACTTTTTAATTCCCTAAACTACGTAAATGATAGACTTCATTATTAGAAATTTAATTGTATAATGCCGAAATTCTGAGTTCTTTCTTCCCTTCTTCTCACTTGTTCGATATGAAAAACTAGATCTGAATAATCTTTTTTAAGAATCCTTTTTGAATTGTTAAAAGTACGTTTTTGAGAGTAAAAGTATTGAAGTCAAAAATGCTTTAAAAATCAGTAAATTCGGTTATGAAAAAGTTAAAAAAATGTAGTAAGCAGAGACGTATTGTATATATGGGACTCTATAAATGTGATTACTTGAATTGATATGAAATTAATTCACATATTGTTCCTTTTACACGGAATTTGATAACACCAAGTAATTTTAGCGATAATATTTTTACATATATATATACTAATTGATATAAACTGCATCAAATTATATATTTAGTGAACCAAATTGTTGTAATAATTAAAGTTATAATATTTGTCATTCGTCGTTTAAAAACGTGTCATTTAGAGATTAAAGTAGCGCCATCTCTTGAGGAGTTGTGAGAACTCGCTAAAATTTTGTTAAAAAAAACAAGTGTGAGACGGATTCGCACACTAAGGGGAACCCTTAGTACCATTATCTTTAAAAAAATCTTGTTTGCTGTAGAGGAACCCTCCTTAAATACTTATTATTACGTTTTTAGTATATGTTGTTATAGCGACAACAGACGCTGTCTAGCTATCACGGTTCATGAGACAGGTGACCTGCCTGCCTGGTGACAGACAGACAGACAGCAGAATTAGTAATACTAGCCCTAGTTTGATTCCATTTGATACAATTCAAGGTGGTAGAACCAGTGTAGTTCGACCGGGGAAGTACCACTGCCACACCTATTTCTAGCGTGAAGCATTCCTTGCGTTTCGATAGAAGGGTGTGGTTGCCAGCACGCTTTCACATGATGCGACCATCATAGTCCCCGGGAGTAGCAACGCATCTGTGATTGACTTCAGATGGAACCCATGTTCTGTGTGTAGTTGTTACAGATGTCTATGAGTGGCAGTGACCACTTACCATCAGGTGGACTGAAAGCTCGTTTGCTACTTCAGTCAGATAAAAAAAAATGTTTTTACTCTTTGGGTATGGAAACAAAAAAGCATAAGCAAATGGCTGTTTAAAGATATTAATAATTAAAAATTATTTTAATATAGTGGCAATATAAAATTGTATATAATTTGATGCATTTTATAATCCGTCAGTAATATATATACATGCAACAGGTGATATAATGGCTTGATGAAATTTTAGGCTTTGTAAAGCTTGCGTCCATTAGAAATTTTAATATTAACATGTATCTATCCATTGGTCGGTTAGTGTATTTAATTATTAACAATGAATGTCGGGTGTGTTAATAATGTCGCCATTTGAAGTATTACATTTAGCGTTTCGATGGAAGGGTGTGGTTGCCGGCACACTGGCATGAGGCGACCATCATAGTCCTCGGGAGTAGCAACGCATCTGTGATTGACTTCAGATAGAACCCATGTTCTATTTGAAGTTACTTATAGGTGTCCATGGGTGGCAGTGAGCACTTACCATCAGGTGGACTGCATGCTCGTTTGCTACTTCAATCAGATAAAAAAAAATACAAAAGGGAATTTCTACAAAAGAAGGGAACATTTCTTAAGGCATCATGAGACTTTTGTGTATTTATATTTGTGCGCCACACAGGTGTGTACATCCACACACATACGTGTTCATGTCTATGCGCACATATATGCGTGTGTATATATAAGAAAACAACGACGACTGACAGGTTTTCTCGAGAATGTAGTATCACCCGACGTTCATTTGTTGCTAAGTCTGTGTATTGTAATTTTAAATAATATTCAAGGCTGGAGTAGTTTCTCGTATGTAATTGTAATTAAATAAAATTTTACAAGTTTTTAAAATATTTACTTTGACCGGCAATCGAAGTTATTGCGAAATAGCGACATCTATTGATGTAATTTTGAACTAATTGTAATAAATCGTGTAAAAATTATGATGTATTATTTAGCTGTATGATTGCATATATTTCCAATTGTAATAATTTCGAAATGATTAGTTTTCAGTTACGTTTAAGATATAATTTAGTAATTTTGGCGATCAATCTAATATTTTATTTATTGTGTATAAAATTTTAAGACTTCAAGAAAAATATTGTAATGTTAATTTAATTTATAGAAATCGAGATATTTGTAAAGAAAGACACTTGTTTTATTCTGTGTCTATTTATTTAAACGATTTAATTAATAACTTATAAGGATGCGTGTTATATAACAATACTTTAAAAGTTTGTAAGAATTTCATAGATGCCATATAAAAAAATATGTCCCAGTGATTAAGAAATGAATAAAAATACACACATTTATTTCTTTCTGATATCACCAGCCCTCCAGTGGTCTGGTTTGCAAGGTGGTAACACCACCACTCGCGGTGGAAGGATGTGGTTGCCGGAACACTTTTATATGGGCGACCGTCATAGTCCTCGGGAACAGCAACGTATCTGTGATTGACTTCAGATGGAACCCATGTTCTGTATGAAGTCGGTTACAGATGTCCGTGGACGGCAGTGACCACTTACGATCAGGTACTGCAAGCTCGCTCGCTAATTTAAGCTCATAAAAATATATATGCTCATTTGCTACTTCCATTGTACTTATTATGTATCACATTGTTATATAGCGTGTATCCATAATATTGCACAATTAGAAACTTACACACATGTGTACATTCTTATATAGTTTTTAATTCGCATTTGTTTTTCTCACACGATTTTAATAATAAAGTGAAGCTGTAAATGGAATCCTTAATTGTTTTCAATACTTAATTAGTTAAACGATATAACCCTAGTGTTAGGTTAGCGATGCGTCGGTATACATAGTATTTCTATACATGTAAATATATTTTTGTAAAACGTTACATTTTTAATTAATTATAATGTTTTTTGAAACTATGTTTTGTTTTATTTTACACTTGCAATCTCTTGCTACTTGATAACAGATGGCGCTAGTAGTAGCTTGACAGTGACACTTTAAATTTATTTGAAGTTCTCACCTGCTCTATAGTTTATTGTCCTAGTACATTTGCGCTATACAAATGTATCGCCATCGTTATGAAAAGATATCGACAATATAATTTTGTCTCACTCGCACGTTAGTACTAGTTCTACTTGCGTCTCGCTCACACTTTTTTATACTACCGTCTTTCTATACTACCGGTTAACATATGCAAGAGCGAGACAAGTGGATATCCTTCGTTATGAAAATAAATGGACAGTATAATTTTGTCTCACTCGCACGCTAGTACTAGTTCTATTTGCGTCCCGCTCAGGCTTAGAGCGAGGGAGACGCAGAAAGTCTTTGAAAGAATCGTTCACCTCCTCCTTCTTATGATGTCCTAGTACTTCCATGTCGCGTTGCATCTGGTTTAAAATTACATTCATGCGCGAAAAAGAGTTTGATTTAAAAACAATCTATTCTTCTTGGAATCTAACTTCATTTGAGATAAACTTACTTATTAGATCTGTAGTGACCTCATTTTGTATATACTCTTTAAAAAACTATTTTTATTTTATATTATAAATACGAATTTAGAATTCTATTATTTTGACATGTAAAAAGAAGTTTATTGTTTTGGTTATTGAATGGAGAGAATGTTTTTGAGTTTATTATTTTATTATTTCTTTTAAATACTTTCATTATTGTAAATATAGGTGCGAATTAAGAAAATGAATTTCCTTTCGCCCTATAGATGTACAAAAGACTATTAATGTTTTGTCCGGAAGGGTAACTAACAGAGAAAAAGTTAAGTATAAATAGTTCCCTTACAATTATATCGTTTACTCGTTTTGTCATTGTAATTAAAAGACTGTCGGAATAATAACTATAAAAGGCCGTAGAACGAGTATGGTTCGCCTGGAGCGTTAACACCGCTACACTTATTTCTAAAGTGAAACAGTTCTTGCGCGAGGTGGAAAGATTTGGTTGTTTCGACGAAACGCGTTGCGGAGCGGTTATCATACCGGTCTGACGCGCAATGGGTCCCGGGTTCGATTCCTGGCCAGACAGGTATCTGAATGATGAGTTTAGATTCATGTTCTGGGTCTGGGTGTTTGTGTATTCGTCTTGTGTGTGTCCATGATACCAACGACATAGGAGAAAATCCTACTGTGGGGCTATGAGTGTAGAAAGCTTGTTGTCGGCTCTATTATATGAGACGACTACCTTAATTCTCGGTTGTAGCAACAATCGGTGATTAGACTTCAGATTGAACCCTTGTCCTATATGTATTTCTTTGCAGATATGTAGGCATGTGTATTGCGGCAGTAACAACTTACTATTGTGGCGACCTCTCGCAACTCATCAAGAGATGGTGCCACTTGTATACTGAATCACACTTTTAAGTATTTTCAATATTCTGCATATATATTGTCCTGATCAGAGACTATCGGACATGGTTGGTCTCAGGGCATAATCTCTAGCCTGGCGAGAGATACTTTTTTATAGTACTGTAAGATTTGTTTGCCATAGCACGTTCGATATCTTTACATGTACCTAACTCCCTTTGCCATGATGGAGAATTTGACGTTTCTAATTGGAAAGAGAGTAAGTACCTGGTGAAAACAGGTATAAATATGATTTTTACTAAATTGAACAACCAAAATGGTGGTTAGAAAAAATGTTTTTTTAGGAGTCTATTTTTAATTTTAATTTGATTTTAGTATAAAAAGTTAATTTAGTAACTAATAGATTTATAGCCGTTTTTACAAAGCATACGGACATAATATTTGCAGTTAGGTGGTAAGAAGGTAGATTGAAATAAAACAACAATTACATTTTGTATATTATTACACATTGGAATAGGATATGACATAAAGTGCGCGATCATCGCATACACTACACTTAACATACATTACGTTACAGATAATATTAAACTAATAATAATCGACAATACAAATCATTTAGAAAATAAATGCGGCGATATCAAAAAAAGTTCTGAAGTTTTTATTCGCATCTGTGATGTTGACGCCAGATGGCAGCACTGGATCATTTAATGGCCAAAAGACTAGGATTCAAGGCAAGAAATAGGGTTTAAGAAAACATTTTTTTTTACTTTTCCGATTTTATTCCTTTTTTTGATTATTTTGCATTTTTGTCAAAGGAATGTTCAATTCAAAGTAAATTAGAAAAACCGTTAAATGATCCAGCGTTCAAGATTTCCCGTTTGTCAAAATTATTATTAGCGTTACCGCAAACCTTTTCGGTAAAGAGAAATTAATAGAATTTCGAGAAACGGTTATGAGACGTCCGACAGATTCAAGCAGTAATAAGTGATGCGTTGATCTGAATACTAACACTTTGACCATAGAAAAAAATTTAAATATTTTTTTAATGAAACAACTATGAATTTTCAGCTGCCTTAGTTTTTGTGCAGAGAATTTATTTATTTGCATTAATCATAACATTATCAACCATATTCATTAAATGAAACCATTCTAATATTAGTTTCCATCCATCCAAGACCACTGTTGGACATAGGCCTCTCCTAATCTGTGCCACTTCAACCGCTCCTGAATCTCAACCGGTTCACGTCTTCTTCAGGTTATCAGTCCACCTGGTCGGGAGACCTACACTCCTTTCGTCCAAACGAGGTCTCCGTTCGAGGACTCTTCTACCGGGTGGTCTCTCCTACGAACGATGTGGCCTGCCCATAGCTACTTCAGCTTACTAATTCTACTATGCTATGTCAGTGTTTTCTCTTACAGATTTCATCGTTACGAATTCAGTCGCGTAGGGAAATACCAAGCATAATATTAGTGTATTAGATTTTATGTATATACGATACAAGTTTGCTTTCCTGCGTCAATGTTTAAAAATGTATACTATTCTGAATATCAATTTATTACTTTGGTCAAAGTGCATATTCCGATCATAACGCTCTCAAACGTAATTAACAATAAAATAGCACTTGTTTGGAAAATTTCAATTAATTTACGTTTACCTTAAATATAGGTTAAACACCCACACTTTTCATATTCTACAACTTTTAAAGTTATTATACTGCCTTACCTTACCTTTTTAAAGTTAAATATACATATATATAATATAAATACATACATATATTAAGTAGAATGTATAATCCCGCTCATTTTTTACTAAAAGCACTTTTGCTATATTTTAATTTCATTTTTTTTTACTTTAAACCACGCCCGATTAAATTTTTCACGCTCCTAAAGTTATACCAACCCTTATTATATAATTATACACGTATTCTACTGAAAATTGTTTTCATACACGTCTATTCAGTATAAGAGATGCTTTTTTGAGTTATACATACACATTTCGTCTAATATTGAAGTAGCAAACGAGCAGTCCACCTGATGGTAGTTCACTGTCCTACGACATCTGTAAGCAACTTCATATAGAACATGGGTTCTATCTGAAGTCAATCACAGATGCGTTGCTACTTCCGAGGACTATGATGGTCGCCGCCAGTGTGCCGGCAACCACACCCTTCTATCTGAAGGTAAGTGACCTCAGCCACCCAGACATCTGTAGTTAACGCCAGATAACAAATGCGTTGCTACTCTTGAGGGCTAGATGCCACGCCTAGTATTAGTATGCCATATCACATTCTTCAAATCAAAATGCAGGTTTAACATTGTTATTTAACAGAAATATTCGCACACAAATATATGTGCGTGTTTATACTCACTCACACAAAAATATTCCAAACAAGTGCTACTTTGAAACAAATTTAACATTTTTGAAACAGAAAATAAATGTTTAATTCGAATTTGTTAATTACCTAACGCTTTTTGGCAAATTTGAATACTAATTTAGCACCAATTTTGGCTAAATTACGTTCATTTTGATATTTAGAAAGCCGAAATTATTACGCCTCTGCCGATCAGGTTTAAAAAAAAAAAACTTTGGTCTGACATTTTTTTTTATCAAGTCAGTAACTTTAAAGTCATAATTTTATTATATTTTTTATAGATTTAATCTTTTTACGGCGCCTTATACTGTATGGTTGTACAACCAATCATTAGATTGTCGTTCAAATATTCCGTCGCACAACCATTTATTAAAATTCAGCTTAGTTTTTAAACTTTACGACAGAGGCTTATAAGTCAAAGAGATAGATGCCCGGCCATGCCGAACGAAAGTACATAGAACTAAAACAATACTAATTGTTCCTCATTGCATGAGATCGATATCAGTCTATTTGGTAAAATTTCACAAAGAGGTTTAGTGGTTTAAAGTTAACTAAAAAATCATAGATTTGAAATATAATGCGTTTGAAAAATACAACCGGCATACGCAAAATGCATATTCACAGCGCTTTAACTTTTCGCATGCTATGTTTTCCTTTTAAATTCAATTGGGTTCACGTCAAAGCCACCTTATGTTTGTTTTATTTTATCTGACTGAAGTAGCAAACAAACATGCAGTCCACCACAGAAGTGCATTGTCAATGGACGCCTCCTTCAATAAACAATTATTTAGCAGTTTAAGTTAGACTAGAATTGCTCATTAGCCTTAAAGGCTAGATTGTAATTAATATGAAGTACCCTATTACTTATTCGGTACTTTATATATGTCGGCGCGACACCGCGTATTTATGAAAACACGTCGCCGATAATAATTATTTTAGATAGTTTATAGATCGAAAATTATTTGTTTATTGAATTAGCAATATTTAATGATTTTTAGAATTGTAATTTAGTTTACCCTCCATAAATTTGTTCTTGTCACACCACCAAACATTGTTATAAAAAGGCGAGCGAACGCCGGTAGAAAGAGATTTCTTGTTTAACCGTCGAAGCGATCGGACCTCGTCAATTGTGAATAAATCGAAGAAATTTACTTCTGTGTTTGACTTTAAAACTTCAATAATGGACAGTAATGAAGACCTCCTAGCCATCCTGATGTCACTCACATTCACTTAGTTATATATAACATAAAAAATCTAGCTTCTCCATGTTATTATCAGGTTTCTAGCCATGTGTCCAGTAGGCCAGGATGCGCTGGCGGCATATGGTGGAGCCTTGTTTTCACCAGTTCTTTTAGTATGGATGTTGGTCCTGAAAGCTGTCCAGGGAATACGTAGCATACGCCAGATTTCACAGGCATCTATCCGTTTTCTGTCTGTCGCTTTCAGGGTCCACAACTCAGCACCCACACATGTATAGACACAGCACACCCTGACAATGCTCGACATCGCTTGCTATACCCAAGCTCTGACTATTTTTTGTTTTTGATATATTGTCTTACAATAATATCTGTTAATTAGTTATAATTATGTGTTATAATAATAGAAAAGAATGTTAAGTTTTAAAAAAAATGTAAAATTGCCTACGCTATCGTATTGGGTGTTACCTGTAAAGATAGACGTAAGTCTGTATAAATAAATAAATAATTATTTTTTTATATTTCACTATATATAGGCTATAATGGACGCTCTTTATATAAAACGTCAGTTTCGATATCCATAATTAGAAGGTTTAAAAATGTTAATACTTTCATACGCATTATATTTCAATTCAAAAGTAGAAAGTCTTAAATTTAAAGTAGAAAGTCTTAGTTAAGGCTCTGCGCATTTAAATCGATTTTTCATGCAAATAATCGATTTCGATTCATATATATTGCATACCGCTTTTGATTTTTTAGAATAATACTTAAAATCTTACTAATTAAACTTACTCTCAACGCGCTGTGATTTGTTTAAGAGACCAAATTTGTGAATAATAATAATAAGTATTTATTTATAAATAAATAAATACTTATTATTATTACTTGTCTGAACTTTTATTGGAGACTACAAATTGTGATCACCACTACATAGTATAAAACAAAGTCGCTTCCCGCTGTCTGTCCCTATGTATGCTATGATCTTTAAAACTGCGCTACGGATTTTAATGCAGTTTTTTCAATAGATAGAGTGATTCAAGAGAAAGGTTTTTATGTATAATACACGTATACTATAGTAGAGGAACACTGATAATTTTAGATTTTTGACTTTTAGGCGGAACGAAGTTCGCCGGGTCAACTAGTTTCAAATAAAAAAATACTTATCAGTATTTTCAGATTAAAATGCAGAATCGTATGAAAAAATGTCTGTTACGTCCCCTTCCTATTTAAGTCCTAACACACCATCACTGGGTGTGTTATAACACTGTCTCTGATTGTGTGACAACACACTGTTACTGGCAGTGTGTTATGAGAAATAATGATAATAGTTAACCCAATACGGCCGTGTGTTATGAGTAATAAAAAATAAAAGAAACGCTTTTTCGTAGCCCCACAGTAGGATTTTCTCCTGTTTCATGGATACCATGGACACATACAAGACGAATACACGTTTAGATTCATGTTCTGAGTCTGGGTGTTTATCCAGACCCAGAACATGAATCTAAACTCATCATTTATATACCTGTCTGGCCGGGAATTGAATCCGAGACCCATTGCGCGTGAGACCGATATGGTAAACGCTCCGCCAAGCAGTCGTCAAACGATGACTATACATGTAAAATCATACATACTTATCCCCAGTATAAATATTGAAGATGCAGGTAGTTTCAATTTTTGCATTTACTATACACGCAGCGCCATCTCTGATTTATTTGTTAAAACTTTTTATATCAGTACTGATATCCATTCCGTACAGACGTGTCTAATGTGCGCAGAGCCTTAAACTTATAATAAATTGATAAATAAAATCATTAATAATAATCAGGTACAAGTGAAAGATGTCGTGATTATAAAATAGTGCTTGAAATATATTTTTAATATATTAGAGTCAAGTAGAGATTTAAAAAAATAATCCTTAAGAGTAAAATCCCAACTATTAAATACTTCATTTAGTAATGGGATTTGAAAATATAAAAATAATTTGTCGGACAAAATAAAATTTTAAACCACTAATACCTCGTAACTAAATAAAATAATAATCACAAAGTATCGAGTTTCAAGACAACAGAATCGATATTTGAAATCGATAATAAAAAACCTAAACTAAAAATATAAAAACCGCTTACAGGGTACAACACTAGATTATAAAAAAATGGCATCACAATCACAGATGTGTATAAAAACGGTAAAACTATTACACGGATCACATTATTAATAATAAAATTATAATAATTTAAAATCACAGGCTTCATACAGATCTGAGTGCTTATAACTATTGGAAAATCAGATATAATTTGCGCGGTTCGCTCCATCGAACATTTTGGCGCGCAACTTACCGTAAAAAAATCAAAACGACTATTGTCTATGGTATTTGAGTTGACATTTCGAATCGCTTCTGCATTCGCTCGAACAAATACTATAGATAATAGACACGTAATACTGGAAAACGTATACCCGACAATAAATACACGAACTAAACTAAACAGAATGTGATAGCCTACGTAACGTAGACGCAAACGACAAAAATAATCAGTACTGAAAAAAAGCGGAAAAAATAACGCCGCGTTAAAAATTAAATGCGAATCACGCGCGTTTTCTAACCTAACACGAAACACCGCACGCCGTTCTACACTAAGGTGCTTAAATCGGCACGGACGCGTAAAAATTACGCACGCAAGCGTAAAATACACGCACGGCGCCGTAAAAAGCACACACGGGCGCGTTAACACGCAAAGATGCGTTAATGCGACGCAAATACGCGTAAATACGACGCAAATACGCGTAAATACGACGCAAATACGCGTAAAAGCGTCAAGCTCCGTCCGTGCTCTCCGCTCAAATGTGTCCAAACTTAGTTTATTCACGTCAATATATGCAAAAATTACGCGCAGTTGCGTAAGTTTTACGCGTTCGTGCGTTACTTTTACGCAATTACGGCGTGCGGGGGGGGATACGAGTAAATGCAAGGGGAACATCAAGGGTGCGGGCGTATCCGCTTTTTCACTGTACTGACGTGATTTTAATGGTTAAGGGCTATGTTTCTTCGGTTTCTTTAGATTCTCCTCCTCGGCGCCGGGCTTAGGAACCTAAGGAAAATAAATATTTTTATAACGAAAAAATGTAATAAATATTTGTAGTAAAAATCATATGACTGTAATTTATTACGGAATATTATTAAGTCAGTTAGATATTGTATCGCTAATTAATGCATATATGTTATCGTAAACTAAAATACCTTTTTTTGTTTTCGAGGGGAAAACTTTCAAAAGGTGCCCGACCTACCTAAAATTATATGATGTACCTTATACGTATTTAAACTATAAAGATGCACATACGATATAATTTGATCTAAAATTGGGAGTGATAAAAATTTGTCGAATGCCATAAGATAGTGCATAATTTAAACACTGAACGGGATACCGCAATACTTACGGATCTGACGCTATATAGTGTTTTTTGTATAAATTGTTTACATTCAAACGATAATCAATAATATTTATAATTGACTAAATTCATTAAAAGAAATAATGTAAGTCGTAAATTTATCACGTTTTTTCCAAAAAATGTGGCACTGTAATGTTGATCCGTACTGTCGTAAAAACCAGGTGAAGCCGTGGGCCCAGCCGGTCACCTGGAAGGAGCCCGATGGAGCCTACAGCTATACCATCTATAGCACCTTATATATTGGTTAATATATTTCCAAAGTATATATCTCATATTTCATGTCAAATCATCAATCTCGTATACACATCGTCTTAATCATACTTCCAATCCCTGAAATAATAGATTATATATAAACAAAAATCAGTATAAATAATTAAAGAAAAGAGATAATTAAAGCATTCAAATAAATATTAACAAATCAAAAATCAAAAAGCATCTGGGTCGCCCGTATCCCTTAGCGAGGGCCCAAATCTTAATGAAAAGATTTACAAAAAAAAAAATCTATAGAACCTTAACGTCTCACCCTTTGTACGTTATGTCATAAAACTAGAAAATGTACCTACAGCTATATAGTGTACCTAAACTTACATTATCTTAAGGTACATATTACTTCATCTCAGTCTCGCCCGCCACCTTCCCGTCACAGTAGCGGACCAACTTCTTAGGTTCTATACATAATGTACATAAAACTAGGAAGTGTACCTTAAGCAAAATAATGTACCTAATGCTATATATTTTTTATCTGATTGAAGTAGCAAACGAGCATGCAGTCCACCTGATGGTAAGAGGTCACTGCCGTATGAACATCTGTAAGCAACTTCATACAGAACTGGGTTCTATCTGAAGTCAAAATAGGATAAATATTTATATTTCTTATTAAATAACCTATCATTCCCCCTAATAAACTTACATAATTAATCATTAATTTCAATCACAAATGTGTTGCTACTCCCGAGAACTATGATGGTCGCCTCATATAAAAGTGTGCCGGCAACCAAACCCTTCTATCGAAAGGCATGAAATGCTGCACGCCAGAAATAGGTGTGGCGCCGCCACTTCCCCGGTCGAACTACACTGGTTCGGCTATATAATGTACCTTAAAGTACAAAGTACCTCACCTCAGGGTACCTTTCGCCCTTAAAAGATCTAACCACGATATTCCCGTCGCGCTAGCCGACCAGCTTCTTAGGTTCTCTATATAATTTACCTAGAAAGTAAGTTTAAACCTATATAATGTACCTAACTCTATAAAATATACCTACATCTATTGCACCTATCTAGTTAGAAGCTGTACCTAAAACTACATGATGTACCTTAAAGGTGCAAAGAATCTTACCTCAGTGTACCTCTCGCCTTTGAGCGACACGATCTTACCGTCGTGGTAGCGGACCAACTTTCTAGGTTCTCTTTATAATTTACTTAGCTGGAAAGTGTGTCTAAACCACATAATATACCTAACTGTATAAAATTTACCTACAGCTATATATTGTACCTATCTAGCTAGAAGCTGTACCTAAAGTCACATGACGTACCTTAAAGGTACATAAAACCTTACCTCAGTGTACCTCTCGCCCTTGAGCGACACGATCTTCCCGTCACGGTAGCGGACCAGCTTCTTAGGCTCGATCTTAGGAGCCAGTGGGCGATGTTCCTTGTTGCCGGAGTTCTTATCCACATAGGAGTAGCTGCAAAGATTTGGTTTTGTTACAGATATAGTGGGAGAGTAGAGTACAGTAGGAGACTGAGAGAAGTAAAGGAGATTTTATTTTTATAAGTGCAACAGGAGTAGAGTAGCAAACGAGCATGCTGTCCACCTGATGGTAAGTGGTCTCAGATAAAAAAAAAAACATGCGTGCGTACAAAGTACACATGTCAGAAGTGAAACTTCTTTGGCGAACTAATTTATAAATCTTGTTTATATTTATACAAATCTAAAACTTTAAATTTCCATGATTAAGAGGAAGGGAAAAAGGCGTGATACGACGTTCGCTCTGTCTCACTTTTTCTCTCAATCTTTCTCACTCGCTTGCTCCCTACTCTCACTCCACGGCTAGTTGCTCATGCTACGTTCGCCCTGTCTTACTCTCTCTCAATCGGTCTCGATCACTCTCTCTCTCTCTTTTCCGACACTTCCGTTGCATACCGGCGTGACGTTTCATCTGTAAAAATTTTACCCTCATGCGCCTAAAGAAGTTTCAGTTCAAAAAACGAAAATTCGTTGAAGTTATTTTTGGTTAGAGGTGGCCGAAGCTTGGGTCGGAATGTTTTGGCTCTAGGTGGTTTATTCAGCCAAAGTAGGCCTCCAGTCAAGCCTTGGCAAGTTTCGGTCGAAGTTTTGACCAAAGCTTCGATCACACTTTTGGCCGAAGTCGATAGTTTTGCCGAAAATGGCCAAAGGTAACCGAAGTGTCGGTCCATCACTAGTACGGTTTTTATGATACTTATTCATCCATCCATTCATAAGCCTTTGAAAGTCCACTACTGGACATAAGCCTCCCCTGATCTGCGCCACTTCGACCGGTCCTGAGCCATCTGAATCCAGCGGTTACCCGCCGTCTTCTTCAGGTTATCGGTCCACCGGGTCGGGGGGCGGCCTGCACTCCTTTAGCCGAGACGTGGTCTCCATTCGAGGACTCTTCTACCCCATCGGTTCAATTATGCGATACTTTAGCGTGACGTCATCAATAACATTCGGCGATGGAGCAACGTGGCCGCAGCTACCTCCACGTCGATTGAGACAGTGCTTGATCTACGTTTGATACTCACCGTTCAATAATGCGATACTTGAGCGTGACGTAATCAATCATACTCGTATGTGGTGATGGAGCAACGTGGCCGCAGCTACCTCCACGTCGAGTGAGACAGTGCTTCATCGACGTTTGTTACTCACCGTTCAATAATGCGATACTTGAGCGTGACGTCATCAATCACACTCGTACGCGGAGTGGGCAACGCGACCGCCGTCAACGCCTGCCCGTTCTCGCGGCGATGGAGCAGCGTGGCCGCAGCTACCTCCACGTCGCCGTCCGCGATGGAAACGCAGTGCTTTATCTGTGTGCACACCGTTTTTAACGAAAAAGTATATTCTTACAGCAGAAAAAAATAACTAGGTACTATTTTTATACTATTAAAGTTTTATTACAGGTTTATATATTACTTAAGTACAATAAGTAGGTATTATGACTAGCAAATGCATATATTTTGATAATATTATAAACTTACGTAGTTTAATTTTTTATAGTAAATTATGCATCATTAAAAATTCAATAAACAAAAAGGAGGAAGGAGGTTCTTAATTCGTCTATATTTTTTCTTATTCGATGACAATGCTATATTTTTAACGTATTTTTTAGTTTTTTTAACTATTATTTTATATCAACAAACCTCCATCAAGCTGGTGTTAGGGAACATCTCGCGAAGAACTTCGCATTGCTGAGTGTACTCCTCTCCTTCGTAGATCACGTGTTCATCGTGCTCTTCCTCCTCGGAGTCCGAGCGCGAACTGAGCAGAATAACTTAATTTAGGAGGGTAGTCGAAGGAAAACGCGTGGTTCAAAGGTAGGGTAGTCTTAGATTTGGCGACGAAACTGGGAATTATGATGATTGTAAGTATTGTAAACTTTTCAAAAATAGTAACGTAAATAGTAATAGTCGATAACAGTTCAAAATATTGTAAATGTTAAACACAACGCTGTGTGAACGCTTATCCCTGCTTGTCGCCATTTAAATATATTCCAGTGTCGTACATTTGTTCCAATTTTTTTGAAGTGAAACTTCTTTAGGCGCATGAGGGTAAAATTTTTACAGATGAAACGTCACGCCGGTATGCAACGGAAGTGTCGGAAAAGAGAGAGAGAGTGATCGAGACCGATTGAGAGAGAGTAAGACAGGGCGAACGTAGCATGAGCAACTAGCCGTGGAGTGAGAGTAGGGAGCAAGCGAGTGAGAAAGATTGAGAGAAAAAGTGAGACAGAGCGAACGTCGTATTACGCCTTTTTCCCTTCCTCTTAATCTTGGAAATTTAAAGTTTTAGATTTGTATAAATATAAACAAGATTTATAAATTAGTTCGCCAAAGAAGTTTCACTTCTGACATGTGTACTTTGTACGCACGCATGTTTTTTTTAATTTTCGCGGTCGCTAAAAAGCTTTGACTTCGGCATAGCTCGGCATAGCGGCATAGCATATACTTTGGCTTAAGCTAAAAGTTTTACCGAAACTTAGGTCGGACTCTAGTTTTTACCTATCTGGGGTAATCTTAGAGCTTCATTTTAAATCGAATTCCAAAAAGACGTTATCAATTCGTCTGTATTTTTTTTTCAAGTTTATACTTACCGATTGCGTTCAGTTTTAGTGTTGGGTGGCGGTAGCATGGCGCTGAGGCTGGGCATGGCCACTTCCATGCCTGACGATCCAGGAGATGAGGCACCTATGGAGAAATAAGAATTATACTAGTCCATATTTGGTCATATACATTCATATTTGATTTGTGTTAGAACCAGTGTAGTTCGACAACGTAGTTCGAAGCGGTTCTTGCGCTGTTAGTGGTTGCCGGCACACTTTTATATGACGCGACCATCCTAGTCCTCGGGAGTAGCAACGCGTCTGTGATTGACTTCAGATAGAATCCGTGTTTTATTTGGAGTTGCTTACATGTGTCCATGGGCAGTGACCCCTTACCATGTGGCTAGAAATAAGTGTGGCGGTGGTACTTCCCCGGTCAAACTACACTGGTTCTACCACCTGGAAACTACTTAACCATTAGTCCTACTTTTCTCTACAAAGGACTAATTAAATTTTGTTTGTGTATTTCAAAAGGGTATTTATTAAGCTTACTTTGGCAAAGGGAGATCTCCCGCCAGGCTAAGTGATCATGCCTGGGGAGCGGCCGTGCTCCGACAGTCGTTGTTCGGAACTTGTATATATGCGGGGTATTGAGAATATTTCGATAGCGTGTTTCAGAATACTAGTAGCGCTATCTCTTGATGAGTAGCGGGAGGTCGCCACACCTACAATTTACTAATAATTTAAACTAAAAAATCGACGGTATGTGACCACACATACCGCCGTCCTTCACGGGGTCTGAACGAACGGTTCGAGCTCCCACTCTAGCCGTCCGCAACCCTGGAAGCCCCTTTTAGTCGCCTCTTACGACAGGCAGGGGATACCGTAGCCCTATTCCAATCCCAGAACTACAGGGACGATCCTGAACCCCGAAACCTACCAGATGAGCTAGCTTCCCCCTCGTTCTTCTGGCGGATGAGATCCGCTTCCACCTCCAGCACCCACGTGCACACCTGGCCTTCGTCGATGTTGCTGAAGTCTGGCACGTACGCGCCCATCATCTCCATGAAACCTACGACAAAGGAACTGGTTACTGTCTGAAATGAAATTTTTGAAGTTATATTGCTATTGGCGCGTTAGGGATATGATGAGAGTTGTCCCTGTAGTTCCGGGACCAGAATAGGACTACGGTACCCTCTGCCTGTTGTAAGAGGCGACTAAAAGAGGCTTCCGGGGTTGCGGGCGGGAAGAGTGGGAGCTCGAACCGTCCGGTCAAGTGACCCCGGGAAGGTCGGCGGCATGTGTGGTTGCATGTTGCCGTAAAAACCAGAAGGTGCGGTGAGCAGTTCACGCCCACCAGAGAAGAGCCCAATGGGGCACACGCTGAGGACACCGGCGGCGGTCAACTGGAGTTCCCGGAGTTCTCTTCGCAGCGTCGAGGTCGGCCACCGGGTTTTAGTGCGTAAGAATCCCACATAACCCGTGTCGCTCCCACGACGTCGGGTACTTTTTGAAAGGTTTCCCCTCGAAAACAAAAAAAAAGGGATATGATGAGAGTATTATCACGACGCGCGCCCACATCGTCACGAATAACCAACACCTTATAGTCAACATTTTTTTGTTTTTTCTATTGTGTCCTTTTTTCCTCTCGAGAGGGAAACCTTTAAAACCCAAGCTGTGGGAGCGACAAAGAGTTGTGTGGGATTTTACCGCACTAAAACCCCCCCGGTGGACTTTCTCAGACGACTCCGTGATCTCCAAAGAAACGCAACCCGAAGTCCTCTGGCACAATATTAATATTTGTGTGACTTATTATTGTGTTCTTTTCAAGTATCATCGAAGAATTGTTCACATAACCTTTTCTCAATTCAAATAATAAAATGGAAACGCTGTCCTTGACTTTCTTAAATTATAAATCTTGTGACTCATGAACTGTGAAAACAAAAGCTCAGCAAGATTATATCGTTTCAGCCATCGCTTCAAGTAAGGGAAGTACAGATCATCAGTTGGCAGTTTTTCAAGGGTAGAGATCTTTAAGATAAATGTAAGCTACTGTAGTTTTCACGCTAGATCTAAGAGTAGCAAGCATCGATATAGAAAAACCCAAGATACTCATTCAGCGTCTTAAAACTCTCCGGTGAAAAAGAGCGCTCAATTTCAAAATTGAGCGATCTTTTCAAGCAGTAATTTTTTATTGCTTTTTGCTTAAAGCGTTGTAACTAAAATTAAATCATGAACGTAAGGTTGTATTGCATAAAAAAATATATGGTCTTTATGACCATCTATAAATAACTACGTACATTTGACGACAGTTTTAGATGTCATTTTTGTTCGAGACTGTGTATCTAGTGTACCTATTTCTATATTAATGGTTTTTTTTTTTTTATTTGACTGAAGTAGCAAACGAGCATGCAGTCCACCTGATGGTAAGTGGTCAATGCCGCCCATGAACATCTGTGATCAACTTCATACAGAACATGGGTTCCATCTGAAGTCAATCACAGATGCGTTGCTACTCCCGAGGACTATGATGGTCGCCTCATGTGAAAGTGTGCCGGCAACCACACCCTTCTATCGAAACGCAAGAAATGCTTCACGCTAGAAAAAGGTGTGGCGGTGGTACTTCCCCGGTCGAACTATACTGGTTCTACCACCTTGAAAAGTAGTAAGGTAAGGTAGTAAGGTTTTCTTTTATAATATTGAAATAGCAAAAGAGCAGTTATTTTGAGGATCCGAAGATTCGAATCCCAGGCACGTGCCACTGATTTTTTTTCAAAAAAACATAAAATGTCTTTATTTTGCATAGGCCTACGGAGCATTTACATATTGTCAGTTACATATATATTTTTTTTTACACTACCACCGGATCGGAACACGACCTCAACTGAGAAGATCCAGCAAGAAACTCAGTGGGTTTGTCTTTTTCTTTGTATTTTTTTTGCCATATTGTTTTTACATGATTTAATGAGCGTATTAGCAATTTATCGCTGATTTACGGTGAAATAAAGCATCGGCAGGAAATCTACACTTGAGAGTTCATTAAAAGTTATCAAAGATGTATGAAGTCCACCAATTCGCACTTGGCCAGCGCGGTGGGCTATGACCTACTCTCGCATTCCGAGAGAAGATCCGTGCCCAGAAGTGGGTCAATAATGGGTTGACGATGACATGAAGTCTACTAATTCGCACGTGGCTAGCGCGGTAGACTATCGCCTAAAAGTATCTCACTCTGAGAGAAGAGCCGTGCCCAGCAGTGGAAATATAATTAGTCGACGATGAAACGATCACTCAGCTTTCTTTCATCCATCCTAGATTATCATTAACTAATTGTTAATTTACGGCATCAGAAGCCATTTTAAACAGACTTTATATTGAAGTAGCAAACGAACATGCAGTCCACCTGATGGTAAGTGGCCACTGCCCTCATGTTAATATGTAAGCATAAGGTAAAACCAAAAGGTGGTAGAACCATGTAGTTCGACCCGGGAAGTACCACCGCGACACCTATTTCTGGCGTGAAGAATTTTTGGGTTCTGCGTTTCGAGAAAAGGATGTGGTTGCCGGCACATTTTCACATGAAGCGACCATCATAGTCCTCGGGAGTAGCAACGCATCTGTGATTGACTTCAGATAGAAACCCATGTTCAGTATGAAATTGATTGCAGATATCCATGGGCGACAGTGACCAGTTACCAACAGGTGGAATGCATGCTCGTTTGCTACTTCAGTTAGATAAAAAAGCAACTTCACATAGAGCAGAGTTCTATCTGAAGTCGGTCACAGATGCGTTACTACTCCTGACAACTAAGATGGTCGCGTCATATTAAAGTGAACCGACAACCAAAAACTTCCCCTTTCCCAAAGAAAAGGTCACGGCAACCAGAAACTTCCCCTTTCCCAAAGAAAAGGTCACGGCAACCAGAAACTTCCCCTTTCCCAAAGAAAAGATCACGTGAGATTGTTTTGAAGAATGACGTTGAACTGACCCTGAGAAGTTATCGCAAGCATCAGGTGGGCAATTTCCACGAGTCCTAGCTCCGCCCAGATCTAGGGCGACCTGCCGCGCATGCGTGCATGTATCGATTAGTTCCGGTGCATCGGGTCACCTGGTGTTTTGATGGGTTCTGTTAGTTCCTGGTGTAGAGGAGATTTTAATTGTGATTTTTTTTATCTCACTGAAGTAGCAAAACGAGCATGCAGTCCACCTGATGGTAAGTGGTCACTGCCGCCCATGGACACCTGTAATCAACTACATACAGAACATGGGTTCCATCTGAAGTCAATCACATATGCATTGCTACTTCCGAGGACTAAGATGGTCGCCTCATGAGAAAGTAGAGCTGTTTGTCTTGTCTAATAAATATTATAAATGTGTTTGTGAGGATGCATGTGTGTCACTGTCACTGAACACTTTCAGAAGAAACTATCGGTCGGTTTCGCTAAAGTTTGGCACGCTTAGTTTATGGCCTAAATGACAAAAAACTAATAATAAAAAAAATATTTTTTAAAACAAGCTTTTATTTCAGTGCACTGAAAGGAAAAAAATAAAGCTTGTGAGAATAGTCCAGGAAACAACAGACCTAGGTCTGAGCAAAATTTTATATGGACAATCTCATATTTACCTACAAACATTGTAAGTTAAATCAAAGCTTTTAATTAATAGGATACTCATTATCGTGGTATACGTGACAGAAGTGGACAAAGCCGAGGAATATACTATTTATTTATAAAGAGAAGCGTATTGAAAGAGACTGTTTTTGAAATATATTTCAAATACTAAACGAGTATGCAGTTCACCTGATGGTAAATGGTCAACGCCGTCAACACCTGTATACAACTTCATATAGTACAAAGGTTAAATCTGAAATCAATCACACATGCGTTGATTCTCCCGAGGATTAAGATGGTCACCTCATAAAAGTGCCGGCAACCACACCCTTCCAACGAAACGCAAGAACTGCTTCATGGCGAGTTCAGGGCGAATCAATGCTTATTACTAGAATAAGCATTGATTCGCCCAGGGTTGACTAGCAGAGAATGCCATTAGGCATTAAGTTCACCCTTGTAACCCTAAGATTAAGGTGTTTCAAAACTTTAAATAAATAAATAAGTGTGGCGGTGGTGTTTCCCTGGTCGAACTACACTGGTGCTACCTGGCAAAGCCTGGTTTACTCCACACTATTACGAGTTAAGACGTAAGCTAAACCAAAATACAGAACATCTCGAAGCCAAAAATTAATTCATCAGTCCTCTAAGGTCCACCAAAATGCCATAAATAGACATCTTATATATTAATTTTATCATATTATATTTAAGTTGTGAATATAGTGCTGTGCATAATTAAACTCATACCTTTAGCCAAAATTCCCGAAATCTGTAGTTCCTAATCATATTGTTAATCATATACCTTTTTTTTTGTTCTCGAGGGGGAAACCTTCAAAAGGTAGCCGACGCCGTGGGAGCAACGCAGTGTTATGTGGGATTTTTACCGCACTAAAACCCCCCCGGTGGCCGACCTCGGCGCTAAAAAGGAGGACTCTGGGATCTCGAAACGACTCCTCCCAGATAGGCGGCTGTGCCCACCGCTCCATCTAGTCTTTACGACGGTATGTGACCACACATACCGCCGTCCTTCCCGGGATTGCCTGACCGAACTGTTCGAGCTCCCACTCTAGCCGTCTGTAACCCCGGAAGCTCCTTTTAGTCGCCTCTTACGACAGGCAGGGGATGCCGTAGCCCTATTCTGATTCCGGAACTACATTAGTATTTATACATTAAATAGTATGGTGTTTCATGTTTATGCACATCACTTTAAAGTTTGCTGTACTCATTTATAAATAAAATTGCATGCCACTAGTTTAAAGGATTCTTTATTTTATGTTTGAGTTACATACATTTTTGTTAAAGAGTCTAAAATAAATAAACGATTATGGTTTTGAGGAAACAGAAAACTCGTACTAAAGGAACTGAACCATCCTCGTCCTAATATCTCGTCATAAAAGCGCTTTTATATTTAAGCAATACAAGCCATACAAGCGACCTACATCACTGACCTTAGCCCTTGCAATCTAAATAACATGAACAAATAACACCTTAATATTATATTCAAGCTTTTTTTTATAATAATGAAGTAGCAAACGAGCATGCAGTCCACGTGATGGTAAGTCACCGCCGCCTATAGATATCTGTAAGCAACTTCATACAAAACATGGGTTCTAACTGAAGTCAATCACAGATGCGTTGCTACTCCCGAGAACTATGATGGTATTCTCGGAGCGCTATTACATGGGCTTCGTCAAGAAAGGGACGAAATGAGCTTTCCTTCAGAGCCGGATTTCCTTCAGCTGCGTTAGCGCCTCCGTGATGTTCCAAATGTACATAGGCAACGGAGACGACTTCAGATGGAACCCATGTTCTGTATGAAGTTGACTTCAGATGTCCATGAGCGGCAGTGACCACTTACCATCAAGTGGACTGCAGGCTAGTTTGCTATTTCAGTCAGATATAAAAAGCTGCTGTATGTATATAGGTGTTGCAACGTACTGCCCTCGTCATTAAGAACGCATAATCAACATTTTTTGCGAAATTTAGTTTTTGAGGTAATATCATCAGAAGAATGTTATCAACGTGTAGAAGAAAAATGTAAGTTTCAAATTGTAAGTCGGAAAATGTGGAAATGTCTGACCGGGGATCGAACGCGGAACCAGCATGTCACTGGTGACCGCTCTGCACCGGGGGTCTTCGGTCATTGCAATTAAATAAAAATGACTAATGAAGACAAAATGGCGGTGCAACCGGTTATAATCAATATCGCAGAGATACGCAAATAGATCACCTGGGTACGCATGCGCGGCACCCGGGCGTGGGCTGAGGCAGGTCAGGGTTTCCATAACGACCGGATTTCGGAAAACTGAATCTATTTTTATTTTATTTTTTGGATCTTTTTGGTAGGATGGGTATCTGTTTTCCAACTCTAGAAGATTCCTTATTATGTAACTTTCAAATTTGACCTGTAGGTAGAGTTTAAATGTGATCATATTCTCCAGACAATTAAAAACTTACTTAGTTTAACAATATGAGATAGATAAAAGATGTTTTAAAGATGTTAATGGTTTTAATTTAAATTAGTTTGGCGTTATTATTCCCGGGGCGCTATGACATGGGGCTATTTAAGAAAGGTGCGAAAAGAGCTCTCCTTCAAAGCCGGCGATGCATTGGCGACTCCTCTGGTGTTGCGAATGTCCATAGGCGACGGTGACTACTTTCCATCAGGTAGCCTGTCTGCCTTATCGTTAAGTTAAAGTATAAAAAAAAGTTTAACGATTTAAGATTTGACACTAGTATGCAAGTGGTCAGGAATGAATTTCATGAAATTTTACTTGAATTTATGAAAGATCGCAACAGGTTCATTAATTCAATCCATGATTTAAAAATGATGGCAGTTTTTTTTCGAATTGTATAGTTGCCGTATGGACCTATTGGCCTTTACAGCTTCACCGAGTTTTTTATGGCGAGCCTGAGGCTCTAAACGGGACAGCAGGCCTGTCGGCTGGAAGGGGGGATGACTTTGGTCTCGGTTGCCAGGTTCCTCGACCTTCCTCCTTCGTTAGAGGGAGGAACGGTTGCGGACCTAGCTGATGCCGAAGTCCTGGCCTTCCGCCTCTGACGAAACAGGTCAACAAAGTATTAATACGAGCCGATTTCAAAAATTAAAAAATAAACTGTAAATAGCAAATTAAATCTTTTAAAATGTTTAATTTTCATTTGGGTGTGGTTGCCGGCAATGCCGGCACATTTTCACATCAGGCGAACATCATAGTGCTCGGGAGTAGCAACGCATCTGTGATTGACTTCAGATGGAACCCATGGTCTGTATGTTGCAGATGTCGCAGGGCGGCAGTGTCCACTTACAATCAGGTGGACTGCATGCTCGTTTGCTACTTCAGTCCGATAAAAAAAGAATCAGTTCTGTAATTGTCGATTATACAAACTTCGCATAAGTTTTATTTTCCAGGGTGCTGAAGGACAACATCCAAGGGAGCAGCGTCCCTGGTTAATATTAACACCCACTGAGGTCACGGACATGCATGCCAGGCGTGGAGATTATCTCTTAAAAGCTTTATTCATTTACAACCCATTACTGTCCCACTGCTGGGCACGGGTCTTCTCTCAGAATTAGAGAGTTTAGGCCATAGTCCACTGCGCTGGCCAAGTG
This sequence comes from Spicauda simplicius, assembly GCA_949699795.1. Lineage (NCBI taxonomy): Eukaryota > Metazoa > Arthropoda > Insecta > Lepidoptera > Hesperiidae > Spicauda > Spicauda simplicius. The sequence continues at coordinate 5,931,581 of OX453084.1, forward strand.
CGAATTGGTGGACTTCGCACACCTCCGAGAACTTTTTTTAAAGAAATCTCGGGTGTGTAGGTTTCCTCACGATGTTTGTTTTCACCGAAAAACAGTGATAATTTATTTCTAATACGCACATAAATCAGTGGTGCGTGCCTGGGTTTGAACCTCGGACATCCCGATTGAGAGGGCAAGTTTCAACCTAATGGTTCCATAATAGGGCAGTGATAGCCTAATGGCTATCACTGCCCTATTAGGGAAGGCCTATGTGGAGCAGTGGATTTCGAAGGGCGGATACATATCCATTTGATAGAAGTGTTATTAAGTAAAAACTAAAGTGAAAAACAGAGGTTTCCGTACTTAGTCCGTAAGTAACATATGACCAACCGTTGACCGTACAACACTGAATACTAGAATCTAAATGCAGAACCCTTCTAAGCAAAGTGTAAATAAACTTGTAAAGTACTCTGTTCTAATCTAATAAACACCCATAGAGGTGTATCGAGAAGTAGTATGAGGTATAGTGTATAGTATGTATCGCGCAGCATCCCAGGCAGAGCTCTCAGTTGCCCGGCGACCGTATTGATTGTATCTCGATGCAACGGCGCAGCTTCCGTTCAATGAGGCTTAAGTTCACAGAATTCAAAATTTAATTAATAGGTTTAAGTTATCAAGTCACAAGTGGCGATATATGAGCACTATTATAATATGTAGAAAATAAGCATGCAGCCCACCGTTTGTAAGTACCCACTAAACCGCATTGCTATCTCTGATCGACCACAGATCAGATCAGTCTTACTTGAGTTTAATTTTATATTTACTGAAGTAGCAAACGAGCATGCAGTCCACCTGACGGTGAGAGCCGCCCATGGACATCTGTAAGCAACCTCATATGTTCTATATGAATTGGTTCTATCTGAAGTCAATCATACATGCGTCGCTACTCCCGAGGACTATGATGGTTGCCTCATATAAAAGTGTGCCGGCAACCACACCCATCCATCGAAACGCAACAAATGCTTCCGGCTAGAAATGGGACTGGGGGTGGTACTTCCCCGGTCGAACTACACTGGTTCTACCACCTACAAGGTTAGACACAGATGCGTTGCTGTTTCCGAGGACTGTGATGATCGCCTCATATGAAACAGAGTTGGCAACCACACCCTTCCACCAACATCAATCTTACCTTTTGTTCAATTGGTAACTCAGTCTTATAAAAAATAGTGCGGCACTCTGGGACTGCCGCGGTAAAGCTATTGCATAGAATCTGAATGATAAGTAGATGCTTGTTCTGGGTCTGGGTGTTTTCATTTTTGTGTATGTGTGCACCGACGACAAAAGAGAAAATCCTACTGTGGTGTAGAAAGTATTTTAAGTTTTATATCTTTTTTTACAGAGTAAACTTCAAGGAGTAAATTTCAAGAACAAAAAAAAATATTTCTGGTAGACTACATACGGAAATATACGCAAAAGTTATTCCCTAAATAAAGGTAAGGGATACGCGGTGACCGACATTTCCCCCTACTCAAGTTTTGAATTGAAATTCAATATCCCTATTGTTGGAATTTTAAACGTAGGGGAATAAGTCGGTCAAACATTGTTTTGTAAATAAATAGGGAAAAGGAACCCAAACTTGCTACATAAGATTTTTCTCATAAAATAGAGGTAGCAACACTGCTGTTATTAGGTAAAAATTGGTGTTTTTTATAACATTGCAGAGGCAAACAAGCTTTATCTTTCTAAGCCGTCTTTGAACATTTATAAGCATTTTCAGACAATGGTTCCATTTGAAGTCAATCACAGATGCATTGCTACTTCCGAGGACTAGGATGGTCGCCTTGTCCTCGTAGTTCCGAGATTAGAATAGGGCTACGGTATCCCCTACCTGTCGTAAGAGGCGAGTAAAGGGGCTTCGTGGGTTGAGGGGAGTTAGAGTGGGAGCTCGAACCGTCCAGTCTGGCGATCCTGGGAAGGAAGGTGTGTGTCCATCGTAAAGACTAGACAGGCCCAGCCTCCCATAGGAGCCCTATGGGGCAACACGCTTAGAGGATTCCGGTTGCGTTCCTTAGTAGATCCCGGAGTCCTCTTTGTAGCGCCGAAGAAGGCCACCGGGAGGTTTTATTGCGGTAAAAATCCCACATAACCCTGCGTCGCTCTCACGGCGTACCTTTAGAAGGTTTCCTCCGCGAGAACAAAAAAAATGGATTGTCGCCTTCTATACGTACATGTATAGAAGGCGACCATCCTTTTTTTTGTCCTATGTCATGTGGCAAAATTAGTGCAGTCCGACCGGAGAGCCCCCGGACCGGGAATAGGACAACTGCGATCACACCCTTCCCCCTCGTGCAAGATAAGCTTCACGCTAAAAATAGGTATAGCGGTAATATCTTCCCGGTCGAACGATACAGGTCCTACCACCATGTATTTTTTGTATTTATACCTAACAACAAGGCAGACGGGGCAGCTGGTGGCAAGTGATCAACGTCGCCTATGGACATATGCAACTCCAGAGGAGTCGCCAATGCATCGTCGGCTTTTCAAATAGTATACCAATAGTTATTACAATAAATATTATCAACGCAGCGCTGCAACCGGATAAATCAATAACCGGCGGACGGATATAGACATAGCTCGCCCGGGCATCAGGGAGCAAGGTGGGTGTAACCCTAGAACCTGCCACCTACGCAGTTTCCATATAATTCGTCTATAGGTAGTACATATTAATATATTCATAAATACAGATAGGTATATTGACTAATTAATTATCAAAAACAAAAATAACTATTAAATCTTCAAGTTTTTTTTGTTTTTAAAAACACATTTTGTCTTTATTTTATTTTGTATAGGCCTACGGGGGCACTTACAAATTGTCAGTTACATTTTTTTTTTCTTACACTACCACCGGATCGGAATACGACCTCAACTGAGAAGATCCGCCAAGAAACTCAGCGGGTTTGTCTTTTTTCTTATCTATATCCATTTTTTATTTAACTTACCATATTAGTAAGTTATCTTCTTGATTCTGGCACGTCATTTTATAACTGTTGAATCCTCGAACGCCATCCTACCGCCATCGGATACTGTCCTTGTTGTTACCTTACTGTCCTGCCGCACTACTTGCGATCTAATGTGAAGGCGGCCTAATTGATTTTTCGTATTTTCGCCAGATTTTATTATAACATTGAAGTAGCAAACGAACATGCAGTCCACCTGATGGGAAGTGGCCACTGCCCATGGACATCAGTTAGCAACTTCGTATAGTACAGAGGTTCTATCTGAAGTCTGTCACAGATGCGTTGCTACTCCCGAGGACTATGATGGTCGCCTCATATTAAAGTGATCTGGCAACCATAACATTCCACCGAAACGCAAAAAGTGCTTCACGCTAGAAATAGTTACCTCCCCAGTCGAACTATACTGGTTCTACCACCTGGTATACTTCGCTTTTCTGAGTAAATATATACATATATGTACTCGTATGTAGGCTTATCTATGTATATAGAGATCATTTTATTTATTTAATTTTTGAAACACCTTAAGCTAAGGGTTACAAGGGTAAACTTAATACCTAATGGCATTTTCCGCCAGTCAACCCTGGGCGATAGCGATAATTTGTGGTAGGTATATAAAAAAGTAAGTATAAACTATTAATTGTTAAAAATACAATATTAAATAATTAAAAAAATATCAATATCTATACTTATAATAAAGTTGTAGAGAGGTCAATTCTGTACATGAAATATTTTTCCAAAATAACTATCAGGGCGTGATTAGGGATCGATACTGATGCCAAAAATGCAATCAGTAAAATTTTTGTCTGTCTGTCTGTCTGTCTGTCTGTCTGTATAACCGTTATAGAAACAAAAACTACTCAGTGGATTTTAACGAAACTTGGTACGATTATTCTTTATACTCCTGGGCTGGTTATAGTATACTTTTCATCCCGCTACAATCAATAGGAGCAGAGCAGTAAAGGGAAATGTTGGGAAAACGGGAGAAGTTACTTTTTTAAGCTTCTGTCGCGTGTGCAACCTTAATGGTTAAAGCTACACAGAAATCATGTATGAGGGAAATATTTTCCTTAAAATTATCTAAAAAATATCCTACGACAGCATATGTCCATCTTTTATGGTTGACTCACAATAACACGTGTAACTTCCGATAGCTTAGCAGTTCAAAGCTTTCTGATTATATTTGTCTACTCTTACGTTTATAACTCAGTCATCTGTACGAAAATGAACATGAAAATGAAAAATGAAAAATGAAAAATGAAAAATGAAAAAATGAAAAATGAAAAATGAAAAATGAAAAATGAAAAATGAAAATTGAAAAATGAAAAATGAAATTTTTTAAAATGAAAAATGAAAAATGAAAAATGAAAAATGAAAAATGAAAAATGAAAAATAAAAAATTAAAAATGAAAAAGAAAATGAAAAATGAAAAATGAAAAATGAACAGTGAACAGTGAACAGTGAACAGTGTCACGGTGACGTAACAAATATATTAAATAGGGACAATTCTTGGCTATGCGAAAGATCCATCTTAACTCCTCGCAATGACCAGGCATTTGAGATTAATAATAAAATACTGTCGAATATACAAGGGGAAAGCAAAGTTTATAGTTCAAATAGAATGGTCGATGAACAAGACGCCACTAACTACCCGATAGAATTTTTAAATTCTTTAAATATGCCGGGACTTCCGTGCCGGATGGATCAACATTCAACATAGTTTACCCGGAAGCTTTGCATTGAAGTATTTTCGTTATATAAGTACTTAAGCCTTCGGCAGGATCGGAGTAGGGCTACGGTATCCCTGCCTGTCGTAAGAGGCGACTAAAAGGGGCTTCCGGGGTTGCGGGCGGCTAGAGTGGGAGCTTGAACCGTCCAGCCAGGCGATACCGGGAAGGTGGCGATATGTGTGGTCGCATACCGCCGTAAAGACTAGATTGGGTGGTGGGCCCATCCGCCCATCTGTGAGGAGCCCGAGTCCTCTTTATAGCACCGAAGACGGCCACCGGGGGGGTTTTAGTGCGGTAAAAATTCCACATAACTCTGCGTCGCTCCCACGGCGTCGGGTACCTTTTGAAGGTTTCCCCCTCGAAAACAAAAATAAAAAAGGTTCTTAAGCCTCATGTGAACGTGATCTAAACAATATTACCAATACATTAACTCAATAACACACAAGGAGTTACTCGCTGGCGGAGTCGCGGGCAAAGCTATTAACAATAATATTGTGCGGTTCCGTATTGCGATATTTTTCAATAGTATTGTAGATATGACATATTATATTTCCCTACTAAAATACGAAAGTTAATCTGTTTGTTACATCAAAACCACTGAACCGTGAGGAAGGACATAGGCTACTTTTTTTTACGAAACAAAACGGAAACGCGGACGAAGTCGCGGGCAACAGCTAGTATACTTATATAATTCACGATCATGCCATCATGGTCATCGTAAGGGAATGTTCGAATTAATTTAACATTCTTCTGAAAACTTAAAAAATATGCATAATATAAAAATAAATCTAATGACAATCCATTAACTCTACAAAAAGCTATTTAAAGTTACGGTAAATTTTACAGGTGAAGTCACGGGACACGGCTCGTTAATTAATATGACACGAGCACTGGGAGGACGAGAGGGGACAGTGGGGTGATACATCAAAGGTAGTGCATCAATCCTGCGCGCAGTTCTAGGGCTTTCTACGCCCACTTCCCCCCAACACCCGGGTGTTATAATAATATCCGTCTGCCTGATATTGATTTTATCCGGATGCGCTCTATATCATTTTAACAGGGAGTGAGTAGCAAAATAATTTAACAGACCTGCTAAAATAAAATTGAAGTGCGTTTTAACACAAAGGAAGGCGGATATGATTATGAAAAGTATCGTTATATCATTATACTTTATCATGTATATTCAAGCTGACAAATTCTATCAATAATATACAAACTCACACATGGCATTTTTTTTGTTCTCGAGAGAGAAACCTTCAAAAGATACCCGACACCCTGGGAGCGACGCAGTGTTATGTGGGATTTTTACCGCACTAAAACCCTCCGGTGGCCGTCCTCAGCGCTACAAAGAGGACTCCGGGATCTCTAAAGTAACGCAACAAGAGTCCTCTAAACGCGTTGCCGACGAACGTTTTTACACACAGAAAAGCGGATATGATTATGAAAAGTATCATTATGCTTTATCATGTATCTTCAAGCCTACCAAATCTATCTATAATCTACAAAATCGCATATGGCCAGAGAGGTGGATAATAACCTAAAGCTCACATACTCTGAGAAGACACTTGCCCAGCAGAGGGATAATAATGGGTTGACGACGTATCTACAAGGAGGTAGAACAATGGTTTTGGCTAGGAAGGAACTATCGCTATATATGTATATTTCTATCGTGAAACACTTATAGCATTCCAGTGGAAGGGCGAGTTTGCCGGCTTAATCTAAATTTCTCAAGGTGGTAGAACCAGTGTAGTTCGACAGTGGAAGTACCACCGCCACACCTATTTTTAGCGTGAAGCATTTCTTGCGTTTCGATAGAAGGGTGTGGTTGCCGGCACACTTTCACATGAGGCGACCGTCATAGTCCTCGGGAGTAGCAACGCATCTGTGATTGACTTCAGATGGAACCCATGTTCAGTGTGAAGATGATTACAGACGTCGCAGGGCGGCAGTGACCACTTACCATCAGGTGGACTGCAAGCTCGTTTGCTATTTCAGTCAGATAAAAAAATATATATGGTAAGGGAGTAACAACGCATCTGTGTTATACCTTACGAGCAGCATTGCCAGATTTTTTTAGTAAGTCAGGATTTGGTACCATTTCGAGTGAAAAAAGCGGGATTCCATAGTCAAAAGCGAGACAGTAGCCCAAAGTACAAAGTACAAAAGTACAAAGGGCCTCGCGCCTTACAGACACACAGGAAAAATTCTCCTTGGTGTAAGGTGGCCGAAGGATTGGCGACCTTTTTTTTTGTTTTTGGTCGATGAACTGCAGATCGGTTTAAATCGGTATAGATTTGGCGATCTTTTTTTTGGTCGACAATCTGCAGTTCCATTAATATTTGGAATTGGCGATCTTTTTTTTGCAAAAGTCCAGTCCCGTACGAGACATTAGATGTTGATTAATCTCCCACATCTCCAACTGTTAAATGATTTCCACGAGCATCAACGGAATATAGTATTAGTCCTACCTTTGACTGACTAGGAAGTACCACCGCCCTCATTTCTAGCAATGCATTTCGGTGGATGGGTGTGGTGTGGCCTTTCATATGAGCCTAATATAAGGTGACCGTCTTAGTCCCCGTGTATAGTAACGCATCTGTGAATTATTTCAGGTAGAAACCGTGTTCTACTCAAGGTTGCTAACAGGCGTTGATGGGCGGCAATGAATACTTACAATCAGATGGACATGCTAGTTACTACTAAGTTTTAAAAAAATCTCAGGAAATTCTGAATAACTTTTAAGTATCACTATGCTATAAGGCAGAAATAAGTGCCTCTAGTCTTAAACCAAAGTGTTGTCATCGTCAACCCATTATTGTCCCATAGCTGGGCACGGGTCTTCTCTCGGAATGAAAGAGTTATGGGCCATAGTCCACCGCGCTGGCCAAGTGTGAATTGATGCTTAAAACAAAGTGCTGTACTTCCTCCTAACTTAAATTAAACATAAAAGCTTTGATGCTTGTAACACATAAATAATAATTTTATGGGGGGACCTATGGGTGGTGGGTGAAATGGGGTGACGTTAGTCTATAAATAAACAGGTGTAGCCTGCGCGCTGCGTCTAGCGCATTTTAACGGCCCCTGGATTCCCGGGCGAGGTGGCATATGCTATGTAAAAACGAAGATAGTCATGAAGACTGGCAACAGAAGTAAAAACTACTTAACTGGAAATTATAATGAGAGCAAAAAACCAGACTGCTACAGCGAAAATTTTAATAGTATAAATATTAGAAAATTAAAATAGTAAATGAAAGTGTTATAATATACATATCTCTATTTTTATGTCAAAAAAATGTCCATCTACCCAATCCTCCCCCCCCCCCCCCGGCCTTACTCTGATCACGGGCGCCATATTTAAAAATAATATAGACTTTATCACTGTGCAAATTAAGTCGCATTTGCATCAATTCGTGACATTAAATCAAACATAGTATAAATAAATAATAAGCCTTAAGAACTTAAAATCATGTCACATTTATCTTGGTACCAAGTAGCATCATCAATAATATAGAAGAAGTAAACGAGCATGCAGTCCATCTCATGGTAAGTATACACTGCCCATGGACCCCTTATCAAACCTACATATATTGCTACCCCCCTTAAGGACTAAGTTTGAATGCCTCAGATTACTAAGTCATTTTAGCCGTTAATGTTTCACACGAACCACCAGGTCGTAGAACCAGTGTAGTCCGATCGTGGAATTGCCACCGACACACTTAATTGTAGCGTAAAGCAGTTCTTGCGCGAGATGGAAGGGTGTGGTTGCCGGCACACTTTTATATGAGGCGACCATCATAGCCCTCGGGAAAAGCAACATGCATTCTACATTTAAGTAGAATCCATGTTTTATATTAAGTTGTTTACAGATGTCCATTGTCGGCATTGACCCTTACTATCAAGTGAGCTGGCCTGCTCGCTAAAATCTTATAAAAAACTATTTAACTTCCCATCGTTTTTACTCCACCGGCCCCACAGAATTTCTTTAAGGGTAAAGAATAAACTATTTTTCCCTTAAATACTATTATTTTGCTACATTTATATAAGAAAATATTATATACCAGTAATTGAATACCGAAAATTATTACCGGATAAAACGTATAACCAGAAAATCGACAACGAAGTTTCTCTACATAGAGTTGTCATCGCGTCTGAATGAGGGTCTCCGGTATCCCAAAAGCTTGAAGCTTATCCAACAAATAAGGTAATTTAGCGAGATAATATTAGTTTTGGGTAGGGAATAGGCTTAAGAAGAGAATAGGAGAATCTTATTTTTACTTTTAGTTTATAAGATAAACTAGCTATGACCGATGGCTTCACCCGCAAATAAAATATGTTACTACTCGACCAAAACAATTAGGCGGACGACAGTTGAAACGTCATTACAACTAGGGATTTCCCATCCCGATACGAAATCTATTCTATTACCAAATACCAAAAGTATGTAGGTATACCATTAAAACATACACCATAGTGGTGTATTTACAATAGTCGAGTATATCTTAAAACACTTTCATGTGTTTAGTATCTTCGCAGACATGGAATATTTTCTTTCTTTTTTATGTATGTAAGAGACTGATGCCAGTTGCAGCACACATTCGATTTTCGACTTGGGAGACAGGAATACTGAGTCCAATACCCTTCTCTTGTTAAAAAAAAATACATATTTTGAATGTAAGAGTCCTTTCTCCTCCACGAATACCTAACGAATACGAAACCACTTTTGTTTTATGCGCCTCATTGTTGTGGTCAAGTAATATATATGTAACTTTATGGTGAGATAACTTTTAATAGAATAAGGGACCTTTAGCGAAAGAAAAAAAAATAGATTAAGATACGCACTATGAATATAATACTAATATTAGAAATTAAAATTAGTAGTTTTGGTTTGATGCGATTTCAAAGACAGAATCCATTATTTATTTTTTATCTAATTGAAGTAGCAAACGAGCATGCAGTTCACCTGATGGTAAGTGGTTACTGTCACCCATGGACGTCTGTAATCAACTTCATACAGAACATGGGTTCCATCTGACGTCAATCACAGATGACTAAGATGACGCCTCATATAAAAGTGTGCCGGCAACCACACCCTTCTATCAAAACGCAAGAAATGCTTCACGCTAGAAATAGGTGTGGCGGTAGTACTTCCCCGGTCGAACTACACTGGTTGTACCACCTTCTATATACATTTATTACTATTTTCCGTCCTCAAAAACTTTTTTCATGCGATGTATATAAAGGCAAAGCTTTCTTAATTATCTCGCTTAAAGACCGACAGTACTCAAGTTACCAATATACTACGGTAATTGCCGTCTCCACCAATTAGCAACCCAAGCCGCTCGAATACCCGGGTAACAGTTTTTCTGTATTGGTTTCTAAAAGAAATGCTACCGGCTAGTGTTGTTACATCAAAACTATTCCAGCTGCAGATGTGAACCGCAAAGAGCTTCGATCAATTAGTGATCCTACCTGCCCGGATACCCGGGTGACAGCCAGGCCATATTGATTTCCAGATAATATGCAACTGTCTTCATCTTGAAGATCGAAACGATTCAACCAGTACGTTTTAGCGGTAAGAAGCGTCGACCAATTAGCGTCCCAGCCCGCGCTGATACCCGGGTGTAAGGATGTTTGTATTAATGTCCGGGGTTAACGTCCCGGTTCGCTCTGTAAAATATTGGAACTGCAATCAATCGATCTACGCGTAAAGAGCATCAACCAATCAGCGAGCCATCCCGCCCGGATACCCGGGTGGCAGCCTGGCTATATTGATTTCCGGATAAAATGCAACCGTCTTGATCTTGAAGACCGAAACTATTCTATCAGTACGTTTTAGCGGTAAGGAGCATCAACCAATTAGCGACTCAACCAACTCAGATGCAAGCTTGTCTGTTTTGATGTCCGGAGTAAATGAACCGGCTTGCTCTGTTAAAGATCGAAATTGTTTAACTAGCGCGTTTTTATGGTAAGGAATATCGACCAATTAGCTATCCAACCCGCCCGGATACCCCGGGAAACAAGTGCAAGCATTTCTGTATTAATGTCCGGGATAAAAGAACTATCTTGCTTTGTTAAAGATTAAAACTATTTCAGCCTCACATTTAAACGGCATAGAGCCACAATCAATTAATAATCCATCCCGCCCGGAAACCCGGATGCCAGCCTGTCTGTATCAATGTCCGGGGTAAACGACCCGGTTTGCGCTCTTGAAACGAAACTATTCAACCTACACGTTTCGACGGTAAGGATCATCGACCAATTAGCGACCCAACCCATCCGGATATCTAGTTCTAAGGATATCTTTAGTGATGTCCGGAGTAAATGAACAGGCTTGCATTGTTGAAGTTCGATCTTCAACCTCAACTTCAACTTCAATTCAACCTACGCATATAAACCCGACCAATTACCCGGGTGTCACCCTGTCTTTATCACTTTTGCTTAAAATCCATCTGGCTTTCTGTTTCAAAAGTTAAATCTTTTCAACCTACATGTTTCGACGGAAGGAGCGTCGACCAATTAGCGACCCAATGCGACCGGGTATTAGGCCTACTTGGTTTCAATACTGTTCGCGTTGATGTCCGGAATAAATGAATCGGCTCTCTTTGTTAAAGACTAGAACTATTCAACCAATACATATCGACGGCGGATGAACACGCGAGGCACTTATAGTTAAACATTAAATTAGAAGATGGGATAAATTAGGGAAAGCTATATAACGCAGTAATAACATTACCACACATAGAGGATTTTAGTAATTAAACGAAAAATCCCGTGGGTGTCATAAGTCTATTATTTTTATTAATTTTATGTATTATCATCATGTCATTTAACAATAGAAAACTGCTCTATCTTTGTCAATAGCAAAGAAAATTAAAACTAAGACACTAGACACAGTGCAATGTAGAAAATTATGTGTAAAGTGTAGACTAGGATTACAGTTTCTATCTGTATTTTATTTTATTTATTCCCTAAGCTAGACAAAGTCCATATAATATTTATTGGCATGCATATTATATCAATTGGGTCAGAGGGTCTGAATGCCCCTCAACAACAATAAGAAACTTCAACAACATTAATAAGAAACTTCATATTCCAGTTATTCCACACCAAGTGTTAATTTTTGAGAATAAAACTATTAATATAGATAACACTGTTTGTCAGTGAAATTTTAATTCTGTAATATTTAATGTAAAACAGAACTGTCTTTTCCTTATGTAGATTTTTGCCCATGGGGACTATGGCATGCATGTTGATGACCGCAATGGTAAATATTATACAAGAATATGGTATTATCTCCTAGGTTTTGTCCCTTATTCACCTCATCAGTATTAATACCGTGATGGTTGATTGCCCTCTCGATTAGGAGGTCTTAAGTTCCAATCTCAGGCACGTACCACTGAGTTAACAGTGAAAGAAAACTTTGTGAGGAAACACAAACCTGAGAGTTCTTTAAAAATAAAGTTCTCAAAGGTGTGTGAATGGTCCACCAATTCGCTATTGGCCAGAATAGTGGACTATTGCTTAAAACACTCTCATTCTGAGAGAAGACCCATGGGTAGCAGTGGAAAAAGAATGGGTTGACAACAATCATCTAACCGTGGAAAGAGACGGAGTGGTGCTTTTCAAGACTAACCCCATATACTTAAGTAGTATATTTTGAAATTAAGTTTTTGTAATTCTGTGAGGCAACTGTTAAATGAAGTTCTTGTGTTTGAATAAGGTACTGTATGTATAGTAAAAATTAAAAAAATACATAGGAACATTCATGACAACCCGTGTGGCGGAGCGGTTACCATACCAGTCTGATGCGCAATGGGTCCCGGGTTCGATTCCCAGCCAGACATTATCTGAATGATGAGTTTAGATTTGTGTTCTGGGTCTGGGTGTTTGTGTGTTCATCTTGTGTGTGTCCATGGTACCCACGAAACAGTAGAAAATCCTACTGTGCAGAAAGCGTGTGTAGAAAGCGTGTATTTAGACAGTTATTGTTATTGTCAGTTGTTTTCCAGAAATAACAGGTACCATACATATTATCATTTTGTATCAGGTAACGAAATAGGGTGTGGTCAACTTACTTTGAAATGTAGCAATATGTTAGTCTCCAGAAGTAGCAACACAATTGACATACTTATAATGTCATCATGATATCAATGAGTAGCAACTCATCAGACTTCAGATTCCACGAAAGTTATTCCTAAGGACTATGATGATCACCACAAACAAAAGTGAGTTGGCAACCACACCCTTCCATCAAAAAGCAAGAACTGCTTCACACTAGAAGTGACTTTTTTTTTTTTTTTTTTTTTCACTGAAGTAGCAAACGAGCATGCAGTCCACCTGATGGTAAGTGGTCACTGCCGCTCATGGACATCTGTAATCAACTTCATACAGAACATGGGTTCTATCTGAAGTCAATCACAGATGTGTTGCTACTCCCGAGGACTAAGATGGTCGCCTCATATAAAAGTGTACTGGCAACCACACCCTTCTATCGAAACGCAAAAGATGCTTCACACTAGAAATAGGTGTGGCGGTGGTACCTCCCCGGTCGAACAACACTGGTTCTACCACCTGTAAAACTGTGGCTATTATACCTTTCCCATCGAACTACATTGGTTTTGTGTCGTTGTCAACCCATTATTGTCCCACTGCTGAGCACGGGTCTTATCTCGGAATGAGATTGGACAGTAATGGGTTGACGATGATGCACATAATTTTAGAAAAATTTGTGGTGCATGCCTGGGTTTGAAACTCGGACCTCCCAATTGAGAGAGCAAGTTTCAACCATGAGGCTATTACTGCTCTTACAATGGTTTTACCACCTGGTAAAACATGATAAAGTTACATTTAAAACTAAGGCAACTTGACCACACCATTCAACACGGAACACATGTGCACTACACTAATATACAGTAGAAATAGCTGTAGCAGGGATGCCTCCATACTCAAACTACAGTGAAAACCACTACCATTCAATGCAGTCCTATTTTTATTAGCTTTAATGCTTGGTCTGTCCTGTTTGAGCATAGAGGTGGACAATGTAGCATTCATTGATGAATTTGATACCTTGCTATATTTTGCACCACACAAATGGAATACGATAAGCAGCTGAAGATCTCCTTATCTTATAACATATTCACAGGCAATAATAACCTTGTTGGCTCTAAGTCTTGTTTATAAAGAAATAAAATTTATGTAAATCCAAAAAAATCTCATTGGATTAAAGGCATGTTCCATTTTTAAAAGTGCTATTTTAAAATTAGGATTTTAGTTGTCTCATATATTTTTTTTTAGAACAAAGCATACAATTTTCGCCCAGAATTAAAATATTTTCATAACAAATAGGCAATGGCACTATTGCTAGCATTCGACATTTGAAATTTTCACATTTCAAGAAAATTTATTTTAAACATAGAATTGCCTTCGCCAGAACGCCGGGTTCTAAATTTAAATTTATTCCTCCTTTTTAGTTTATATGAAAATTAAATTCTTACCTTCGACATCGAAGCAGGAATCACGAGAAGCCTCTTCGAAGATGGTCACCACATAAGACAGGACGATATCGTCGATCGCGCTAACATTGGCGCTAGGAATATTTTTATTTATGAAATTAAAGAGGCTCTGCTTAACTTCCGAAGCAAGGGAAGGCTTTGCCTGGGACTCAACGCTTGCACTCATTTTCGCGAAATATCTAAGAGTAAATGTTCCGGCTCGGTACCCAAGCTCACTGGGCGCTCTGGCGTAACGTAAGTAGCGAATTGATGGCTCAAATTTGAATTTTAGTTGCCAAGTTCAGTGATGAGTTATCGCTTATCAGACCTTCAAATGAAAACTGAACCGAAATCGCCTGAACAGCCGAAAGCTCAACTCGACGGAAAATCAATAATACGGTGTTTTTTTTAATAAACAAATTGTTTCTTTCTCTATTCAGGCAAAGGTGTAACTGCAAACAGTCTTGTCCCAATATCATTTTTGTAAAATTTACATCATATTTTGTTAAAAATGTCATAAATTAATGGTATTAATGTATTTTACAAATATAATAAAATATGTATAGTGTACAATTATGTATAAATTTGCAAAATAGAAACGCAACTGTCAATAATAACCGCGCGAATTTTAAATTTAGAATCTGACGGTATTGTGCAAACCTTTGGAGCAACGTTTTAAATTATTTTTCATTCATTTAATTGCATTATATTACCCGTTAAATTACTTCTGTATCTACATAATTTACAAATACTGTTAATTTGTTTTGCAATAACAATAATTTAAAAGTATACCAAACCTCGCCCTATAAAAGGTCATATCTTAAAGAATACGTCGGTACGATTTAGTTCAACTGCAAGATTATATGAGTTATATTCCGAAGTCATGCCTTTTGCTAAATATTCTAAGTACATTTCGTACGGCGTCACTCATGGTATATTTGAGCTTCATAAATTAACTATCCTTTAGCTTAACAGCTGGCAATACTTATAGCGCCATCTTTTATCGAGTAGCATAAAGTCATCGTTGTTTTTAGTAATCTTCGCATAATTTTTCTATAATCCTTAAAATAGGTGTGTAAGCTTTGATGATGGTTTGAGGAGGGGGGGGGGGGGGGGGCGACAAATATCACGTATTTTTTTTAAGCAGTTTATTTTTTCTTTTTACAAAATGTTTACCCACACAGAAACCCACATTTTGAAAAATCTCACGTGCGATTGGGGACGGGGGGAGGGGGTTGAAGAAAATATCACGAAATCTCACCAGGGGGCGAGGGAAGGACAAAAAATTCTAAAAAACACCTCACGTTATTTATGGACGCCCCCTCACGTGGTTTTGGTACCTAGTACGAAAATAAAAGTAAAAATAAAACTCATCGCCATCTTTTTCAAATCGATATATTTCAATTAAAATTTTAAAATATAACGAACAATAATTTAAATAGCCTTAAATCTAAATGATTGGTAACACAACGCCGATTTCACAACTACATGGTTTTCAACAACAATTTATTTTAATACGGAAATTAGATATAATTTGATTATATCCGCACCATAGACAAAGGTATTTGACATAGGAATGCGCGCCAAAAGTAAGTTGAACCATAGAGGTCTTATACATAGAGTAGACGAGTTATACGTCTGCCTGTAAGCAAAAACATCTGACGATTAAAAAAAGAGAAAACCGGTGCCCTATCTGTCTCTTTCGCAATTGCGCTAGAAGAGAGAGATAGAAAAGTCACCGCAGTCTTCTCTCTTTTAAAGAAAAGGACAGTTGGAAGACTGGCTTCCTCTATATATTGGTCATGGCTTGCTCTATATATGTTACCTCTATGAGTTAAACATATTTATAGATACAAATATGATATAGATATCAATTATGTCAATTAAATGGCGATACTTCTGTGTACCTCTCACTTTAACAATTATGTGAGACCAAAAAACACACATTACACGACAGCTACATATTATAACTTATTTATTCCCAAAATACCTTTGTATATGTTGCCAGTTTACAAAAGGTAGAAAGATAAGAAAAGGTAGATAGATAGAAAATTAGAAATAGAAGGCAGTTAGGAGTGTCACGACAGTACGTGTAATGCAACATTGTTTATAAGCATGACTTTAAACCTTACAAAATGAAATACCTAATATAAATAAATAAATTCTATAGTTATGGCAATCCACTAGTACTCTGTGTTTTGCCAAAGATACATGAGGGCAATTAAAACATTGTGTATCAAGTATGGTAGGTATTTCACACAGATGTTAATCAGTATCTTGTTTAGAGAAGTTACATTTTAAAGCTTGCCCCGTTCGGTACTTTCACTAGAAGCAAAATTTGCCTTTAAGTGGACCTATTCTGTTGACAGGAACTGTTTATTCTTGATAAATATTTTGTTTTTTTTTTCATCTAATGTGTAGAAGGGGGAATTAACATAGATCTTGTCAAAATTTAGGTAAAATAATATAATCATCTATATTAATATGTTATCTGTCTTTAAAAATATGAAAAGAGACACTTCTAGAAGCAATAAATAGATAGGTACATCTTGTAGACATAACGACTCTGGAAATATAGAGAAATCATACAATTTCTAGACTATTTACATATTCTTCCGTAATACATATACATATATACAGTAATATTGTGTATCTGAAAAAGTCTTGTGCTGAAACTTGAAGTTAAATAATATTTTAAAAGGTATTTTTTAAATATTAATAATTATGAAAATAATTCAAATCAAAAATAATAAAATGAGATCAAAAATTTAAATAAGTATTTTGCTAGGAAAATATTTAATAACTGATGATTACATAGTTTTAGTCCAATATCTCGAAAACCTGAAGACGCACAAAATATTTTTTAGCGCACAAATTTGCACAAATATAAGCTATCTGCTCATGCGCAATTTTTAACTCATCGTTTATTCCTTTAGAATTTTCCTGCTGGAATGTTACCCCAGCAGGAAACGTTTTATCTACTTTCCTGCTGGGGTAACGGACACAATTAAAAGTTTTTCATCCGTAACTTTTCCTGGGACGACATAAAATTTGTAGAAAAATATATGTTTAGGTACTAAAAAGGTATTAAATATTTACAAATAAACAAGTAAGATATATTGTCTCCAACCATGTGAAAAAATGTGGTCCAGACAACCTGACGTCAGAACGTCTGGACCACTTTCTTTTCATTTTATTTCACTGCTCGTCGAGGTACTAAATAATTTAATTTAGGTACCAAATAGTACCAAAAGGGTACTAAATCTTAATAGTCTCCAAACACAAAATATCGCACTTGGTCCAGGGGTCCTGACGCTAACATATTTTCGAATTATACTACTTTCGAATACTGATTATTTTTTGTGAAATGTTAATAGACTTCAAAAAAATACCTTTTGAAAATATTATTTAACTTCTACATTATGAAACGCATAAGGCGACCCATATTCATATACAAAAAACTACAAGAAAATTGTTTCAAATCAAGTAAATTGCGCAAATTATAATATATCATATACATTTGTGCCAAAATAAATTCAGTGTTTGAAAAAATCATTCCTAATGCGAAACTAATCTCTTAATAATTAATATGCTTTTTTTTGGGGCATTGTTACTTATTTGAACACTTTCCTAGTTTTTGATTATGACTGCGTCAGAAAAATGATAATTTTTAGAAACTTGTCTTGTTCAATATTCCCTGATATGAGAATTGTTTAAAGTTGGAGGAAAATAAGAAGAACGCGTTGTAAATGTACTTTTCAGTAAGTCAATTTAATCAAATGCATTCTTTCTAAAACCAATGTTCATTTTTTTCACGTAATAAAGTTTACAAAAGACAAAGAAGTCCAACTCATTTATTATTTGTGTGTGGTTGACAGCTACCGTCAATTCTTTGATAAACTATCAATATGATTATATGGAAATACTGCGATTGGGATGTTTTTTGTCAAAATGGAATCTTGCATTGTATTTTTTCTGGTATTGTGACCTTAATTTCGATGCCTGTAATAAGATAATGTACAGCTGATAATGTTTTAAACTTTAAGTATCTAGGGATGTTATTCTTATTGTGTAGTTTATTTGAGAACATAATTAAGGAGGGTAGAGGTAAGATGACCTGTCTCACATGGGAGAATAGTTAAGTATCCGGTAGTATAAAATAGTTCAAAATACCGACACCCTGCTCGACAAGAGCGGTAGTGTCGCGATAGGGTATCAAATGAGCAGTTGTCGACAAAGTGAAGTATGCTGAATGCTTGCTCAATTTAATTGTCTGTCACGTATATTGGAGTAATAACAAAAAAACAGTTAAACAAAATAAATTGAGCAATAGTGTGGACGCAGTGAGACTATGTAATAGAAAGATTGCGTGACGCTCTAGTAAAAGACGAATTAAGGAGATTTGAACGTGTTACTCTGGGTTCGCGTTAGTCCGGGTAGCGTAATTCAACGTGTTACTGTACTTGAAACGTGTTTTTTAAAACATTAAGTAAATATAATCTAAAAAAATGCATTTTTTTAATAGTGCCATAACAAACCAAACATAAAAACAAAAAGTCCTCTTGCTACAGTGGCGCCCTCTTATTTAACACTTTTCACAGACACTTTAATATTCAGATACTCCTTACCTCTATCTTTCTTTAACATCTTGTTCTGACAAGGATATATTTATATGTGCTTCTAGTTCTAGTCTTTAAGTGTAGTGTTTATTCTAGGTAGTTTTTTTATTAAATAGTCGTTCCTTAAATGTTCTGTGTATAAATAATATATTGTTATGTATAAATATAACTATAGTTATATATTTAAAGGTACTTGAAGATGGTGAATAATGTTAACAAAATAAATTTCTATCTTTGAAGACATTTGGCAAAAATAAATTATGTTTCGTCCTTGAAAAATGTCCCACAGATTGTGAAAACGAGTAGAATTGTAAAGGACTAAAATATATTTAATCTTTTAGAATATTTTTGAAATCATATAAAATTTATAATTACAATTAAATTGTATAAATTTGAACGTTTTACTTTTTTAAAACAAATAATATATTTTTTCACATATTTATAAATTTATAGCTGCCTTCATTATTTTTTTTATATATTTTTAAATACATAATCACAATCATTAATACGTCATTAAATACTGTATTTCGTTTACTTGCGTCTATATAACATTAATATAATTTAAAATATTTGGCAGTACATTAAGTTTATATTTTTTATTACAAATTTGTTCCATAAAAAAATAACTTGCAGAAAAATCGCGCCAAATGATCAAAACCATAAACAATATCTTATTTTTCTTAGGAACAGGAATAAAATCGAAACAAAAAAAACAAACATGGCATGAAAATATTTCATAGACAATTCTTACAATTTTTAATTACAATTCTTAAGGATGAGATAGACTTTGAAGTAAGTTTGAACGTAATTATATTTTTATGAATGTCAACATTATTATTTTACAACAACGATATTTTTATGGGAGAGAATAGGAGTATGATTATATTATATAACAGGCAAAATGATTATTTATCATCATACAAAATATTATATTTAGGCATAGACAAGAACGCAACCTATCGATAAAAAAGTAGCGTTTGTTTATTAGGAATGATTAAGAATTATGATAGTGTAACACGTGGTGTGAATGCATAATGTGTTACACAAATTAAGGGGTATATTTCCATTATGATACAATTATATTTGTTTTAATACCCAGGCCCAGAACAAGAGCCTCAATTCACCATTCAGTCTGGCCAGGAAACGAACACGGAACCCATTTTTATCAATTTAGTATGGTATCTGCTATGCCATAGCCAAAAATAATGTTGGATTAATACTATCGCGGAATTAATATAAATATATCTGGAAAAAGCGTTTAAAATCTTGAGTACCCGATACATATTAAAATATAGTAACTCTGTTAAAGAAAAGGGTGGGGGATGTAATCATGCTCCTATACCCTCCTTATGAAGATGTGCTATTTGATAAAAACCAGTGCATATATATGTATATTTAATTTCATATTACTTCTACATTTATATCTTTTATATGTTTATTCATTGATTTTATACTTAATTGACGACTAGAAATGTATTTTGGCAGTTGGAGACGTTATGTGGACTTAATTTTATACAGTAATTTTAATATATTTTTTATATTGGAATTAACATTTAGACTTATAGTACAAGCCTCAAGGACGAAGTTTCATCAAAAATATAACGAACTTTTCCTTTCAATATAACATTTCATTAAAATCGAACAACAGGACAGACCTTTATATATATCTTATACTCTTATATATAAATGGATGGTAGGCATGTGCTTTACGATGAAATAGCGTGAAAATGTTTTTATGCTTTCAATTCTGTATATTTTTCAGAGCGACACAGAAAATATGTAACAACGCCACCTAGTCATCACTAGGTGGCGTTGCTAGCTGTAACATTTTGTAGTTGTGTTATCTCATCGAGTTATTACAACTACAAAATGTTACAGCTAGCTTTTGTTTTCGGTATTTCTAAAAATAAAATGAAATAAAAATCTCAAATAAGAATAAGAAACTCTGTTTTTTTTGTGGTCAATTCATTTGCATACATCTATTATATGCAAATGAATTGACCGCAAAAAAAACAGAGTTTCTGGGTGAACCTTCTCAGTAGAAATCGTGTTACGATCCGGTGGTAGTGCATAAAAATATATATAAGTAACTGACAATTTGTAAGTGCCTCCGTAGGCCTATGCAAAATAAAGGCATTTCATTTGATTTTATTACGATCCGGTTGTAGTGTAAGATATGTAATAATTATGTACCTATATTGTAACTGACAATTTGTACCTTCGGCCTGCATAGAAAAAAGACATTTCTTTTTCCAGTTCGATGAAACGCCGATGTTTAACATGTTGCCGATGTTTAAAACATCCTATAATCCATTTTCATGTCTTAAATCAATGAAATTTAGTCTTCATTTCTGTTTTATCTTCTGTTCGATCAAACGCCAAATTGGCTCTGTAAGTATAAAACATCCTATCATCCATTTTTATGTCTTGAAACAATGAAATTTAGTCTTTGAGGCCAAAGTGAGCAAACTAACCTCTCAGAATTAGTTTGTACACCACTTATCAATATACAACCTAACAGCAAAATATCAGTATCACGATACAAGCGTATTTACTCTCACAAAGGTCGACAATATACATAATACATATTATATAATCTAATATATAAAATTCTCGTGTCACAGTTTTTGTTGCCATACTTCTCCGAAACGGCTCGACCGATTTTTACCAAATTTTATATGCTTATTCAGTAGGTCTGAGAATCGGCCATACCATTTTTCATACCCCATATGGGTCGTCCACCCTTAACATTTTTTTTATTTTTTATATAGCAAAACAACGTTTGTCGGGACAGCTAGTAATATATAATATTATATAATATTCACTTTAATATTACAATTACATCGATAGATTTCACTCATAGAATTACAATGGCAAATCACTTTGGTAAAAAATGCAACACCACACATTTGTCTTTTATAGCATTGAAGTAGCAAACGACCATGCATTCCGCCTGATGGTAAGTAGTCACTGTCGCCCTGTGACATCTGTAAGCAACTTCAAATTAAACAAGGGTTCAATCTGAAGTCAATCAAAGATTAGCTGCCACTCTCGGGGACTAAAATGGTCGCCTCATATAAAAGTGTGCCGGCAACCATACCTTTCTGCAACGCAAGAACTGCTTTACGCTAGAAATTGCTGACTTTGAAACCTACCTACCCGTCGACTTTTGATAGAACTCTTGTTCTTTTTTTTCTTTATCTGACTGAAGTAGCAAACGAGCATGCAGTCCACCTGATGGTAAGTGGTCACTGCCGCCCTGCGACATCTGTAATCAACCTCACATAGAACGTGGGTTCCATCTGAAGTCAATCACAGATACGTTGCTACTCCCGAGGACTATGATGGCCGCCTTATGTGAAAGTGTGCCGGCAACCACACCCTTCTACCGAAACGCAAGAAATGCTTCACGCTAAAATAGGTGTGGCGGTGATACTTCCCCAGTCGAACTACACTGGTTCTACCACCTTGAAAATATCTATATGAAGTAGACTGTTACAGGTGTCCACGACCAGCAGTGACCACTTACAATCAAATGGATGCTTGCTACTTCAATCATTTACAAAACATAAGTGCGTTTGACAATTCATTGCGGTTGTCATTGTAATTCTAAATGTATTTTTATTCATATATTATCATTAATTATATATTAAAATTTCTCACATTCAACACTTAAAACTGAAACTATTCAATAAAGCGTATTTGTTCAAAGGTACTAATATATAAATGTTATGGATAAATGTATTTTATTGTATCTTAATATTATAAATGCGAAAGTCTGTGATATATATGGTTGTGACACTCAAAAACCATAAAAAACACCACACATGGTTTATGACCTGCTTATCACATACAAATAGGATAGGTACTACCTATACGACTCATACTACACTCATAGCCCCCACACTAGGATTTTCTCCTGTGTCCTGAGTACCATGGACACACACAAGACGAATACACAAACACCCAGACTCAGAACAAGAATCTAAATTCATCATTCAAATACCTGTCTGGTCGGGAATCGAACCCGGGACTGCGTGTCAGACCGGTATGGTAACCGCACCGCCACGCGGGTCGTCTAAGATAAACTATCTGTATCACATTCCAGCGAAATCAGATTCGAGTAATTTTCAAAAAATGTTTGCTTGAAAGACTAAGAAACGTAATATATCATCTCAAACTTTCGTCTTTATAATATTAGTTTATGTCAATTCAGCAGTTAGACTTAAAAGGGATTACAAATAATTCAAATAACGTTAATATTTTTTTTAATATTATTATCCATAACACGAACATTGTATAGATATGGACATTCATCCTCGTTTTCATTATATATAAATTCTTTCTACATCGCATATTTTTTCTCACAGAAAAATATTATGTCTATGCTACAAAATATATTTTTATTTGTGATTTACTGTATTAAGATTGGTAAGTTCAAAATATAAAATTGTGTTCATGACGTGTGGTGCCATCTCGTATCGAATAGTGAAAACAATCTGTTTTTTAACGAAATTACCTTTGCTTAATAAACATGTTTGTTTTAGAAAATTATAGTGTTATTAGCAGATTTATTAAAAAAATCGTTTTTCTTATATGGCAAGGTTTGAAACCTTGAACCTAAAAGCATTTTTTCAGAATTCGCGGGAAAAAATCTCAATTTTCAATTTAACCCGCGAATCATCAGACCAGCTGCAAAATAGTAACTATAGATCAAACAAAATGATCAAAATATCGGTAAAATATTTCAGTTACTGGTAGGTATTTTTAAAATAAATGAAAAATTGTAAAATAAATTCAAATCTAATTAAAAAACTACAGATTTAAATTTGGATTCTAAACGTTATTTCGCACTGAAAAGATTTTTGAAAAACTTCTATTGTTCAAATAGTGCAGTTTCACTTACAATAAAATTATAACTATGCTTTACGTATTTTCAAATCTTATTGTGTAAGTTAACGGCAATGTTTGTGACCAATACTTTTTATTGTTGGTTTTAAAAATAAAATATAACTTATTTGAATATGTCAAACGCTGGGTATAGGTATATTATTATTCTTCTAATTTTTATTCTAAACTTTGATGATGTGATGACAACCCATTTGATGTTGGTTCCAATGTTGGTTGAATTTCTGAAATACTTTGATTTGTGATTTTCTTCCAATGTTAGTGCCAACGTTTGTGATTGTCACCTATATAGCTATGATGAGAAGATATAGTTATGCATGACATTCAATTGAATTATCAAAACACCTTTCATTAATCATTCCAATGTTACTCAATTGAATCCATAAATACTAGTCTGTGAAGCTTGTGGCCAACGTTTGAGTGATTGTTGCATTTCAATGTTTGTCTCAACGTTGGCGCCAATGTTTGGGTTGTTGGCCTACCAGTTAAACGCTGGATGTGGCTTGTTGGCTGCTGTGGTCAGACAAGACTGAAGCGAGGTCCGAGTCCCGAAGAGTTGGTGGTGTTCCGAATGGGAAATCCTGAAAATGAGTACACTATAAAATATATGAAGGTATTCTGTAATTTTATATATTTATATTTATAATAACCGGGTAAGTTTTTTTTTATGACTGAAGTAGCAAACGAGCTTGCAGTCCACCTGGTGGTAAGTGGTTACTGCCGTCCATGGACATCTGTAATCAACTTCATACAGAACATAGGATCCATCTGAAGTCAATCACAGATGCGTTGCTACTCCTGAGGACTATGATGGATGCCTCATGTGAAAGTGTGCCGGCAACCACACCCTTATATCGAAAAGCAAGAAATGCTTCACGCTAGAAATAGGTGTGGCGGTGGTACTTCCCCGGTCGGACTACGTTGGTTCTACCAACTTTAAGTGCAAGTTGAAGTCGCGCACGAATGGTTCCGTACCATTTTCTACAAACAAATGGAAAAGAATCAAGATTGTTGTATGAAGTTGTTGAAGCCCCCTTAAATAATTATTTTATTCTGCTTCTAGTATTGTCGTTATAGGAGCAACTAGGCAGTTGAAACAAAATTTCAACTGCCTAGGTCACTTTATCACGTCCCTGTAGCCTCGGGTTCAGAATAGGGCTACGGTGTCCCCTGCCTGTCGTAAGAGGCGACTAAAAGGGGCTTCCGGGGTTGCAGGCGGCTAGAGTGGAGCTCGAACCGTTCGGTCAGGCAATCCCGGGAAGGACGGCGGTATGTGTGGTCGCATACCGTCGTAAAGACTAGACGGAGCGATGGGCCCAGCCGCCCATCTGGGAGGAGCCCGATGGGGCAGCGCGCTCGGAGGATTCCGGTTGAAGTCGTTTCGAGATCCCGGAGTCCTCCTTTTCAGCGCCGAGGACGGCCACCGGGGGGGTTTGTAGTGCGGTAAAAATCCCACATAACCCTGCGTCGCTACCACGGCGTCGGGTACCTTTTGAAGGTTTCCCCCTCGAAAACAAAAAAAAGGTCACTTTATCACGGCCTATAAGATGACGGGCACACGAACAGCGGAGTCTTAGATTCGTTTTTACCTTGGGTACGAAACCGTAAAGAAGAAATCTGTTTTATTGACTGACATATCAACGCATAGCCTGAACTACTGTGATGAGAAGCTTGAGATTTTCCACCATAACTCTTTCTATAGTGAAGATATAAGTACTAAGCAGTGGCGTAGCGTGGCTACATGTCGCCCGGGGCGGAAGTATAATCCTATTTACTCTCTTCACCTATCTCTTCGTAAACTAACGACCGAAAACGTGCCGCCAGGAGCGGTCCGAAGCCCCCACGCTACACCACTGGAACTAAGAAAGGTTTTTTGGAAATTCGCCTCTTAAGGACATAAGAATGGGGGAGGGGCGACAGTAGTGTACATATTCTAAGACTTTACTGGCGTAAGTCTTATTGAGTGTAACGCAAGTTTTGTACAAGGCCATTTTTTAACCGACTCTTTTTTTATGTATAGTTCCATAGTTCCGAAGTCGGCGCTCATATAAGACACATATAGTTTCGTCGTGATCCAGCGAAATATGGTGAGCGCCGACTTCGGGACTATGTACTAAGTACTGTGTTTGCTCTAAACCAACATAAAATTAAATTATTTTTTACTTTTATGTGGCATGGAAGCTGATTGTATTTATTGTTTAAATTTTTTTTGGAAATGCCATTTTACTTTTTGAGCAAATAGTATATTGTTACAGCGCTTGTAAGTCTGACACAAAGGTTTGCTCTACAAGCTTTGTCAGTTTGAAGTGTCGGACATGCAGTAATCATCAGCTTTGCATCATTTAGCTATGGAGTTGATCGCACATGCTCATCCTCTCGTTAATTTTTAGCTGGAGTTCCCCAGGGCTCCACTCTATCCCCTCCTCTGTACACTTTTTTTTACAAGCAATGTCCCATGTCGGCCAAATATGTTCTTAGCCTTGTTTGCGGCGGCTTAAGCAAATGGCTTTGGAAATACCGTCAAAACTCAAGCGATCCATTTTTCCAGAAGGGCTATCTCATTGGTAAAAAAAGAAAATTCATAAAACCCAACAGATACTAAAACAAGTAGTACTCTTGAGCAAGCCCATCCCTGAACTAAATCTGCTAATTACCTGAGTGTCCTTGACATTAGGGTGAACTTCCTTCAGTAATCAAAATAACGAGGGACAGGGCCGCTTTCGTAACAAAATGAATCTATCGAAGTGTCTAATGGGTGGTTCCTTTTTTATGGAGACCTTGAGGCTGTACTTAGTCCCAGGTGCCTTACTTTTAATCAAGCTCTGACTTTGAAAACGCTTTGCATCTTGCTGGCATATATATCCGCGGCGCGTGTAATAGTAATGGTAATAATAATAATATTTATTGCAGAAATAAGGTACATTTTGCATGGTAGATACTTTTACACCTCTTATTTCACCTAATTGGGCGTGCAAATTTCAATGGAATACAATAGAATTTATCATTAAACATTAATAAAAAATATACTAACACATACCTGCGACGGCAGCGTGCGGGGAGCGGGCGGCGCGGGGGGCGGGGCGCGCGGCGCGCGGGGGGAGGCGCACTCCGCGCACTCCGCGCCCGCCGCCCCGCGGGAACGACGCGACCACGACTCGGGCATGCATCTGCGAGCGTAGTCAAGGTTAAGTTTGAAAGTAGTGAAGTTTTCACACAGATCGGATCGTATGCGCTTGGAAGTGGCCGGAGCGTAGCCACGAGTGAGAAAGACCACACAATCAGTGCAGATCGGCTGCGCGAACGAGAATGAGCACGCAATCAGAGCCGGTCGGCTCCTCTTATTATTTCACACGAAGCGC
The DNA here is from genome assembly GCA_949699795.1 of Spicauda simplicius. Taxonomy (NCBI): domain Eukaryota; kingdom Metazoa; phylum Arthropoda; class Insecta; order Lepidoptera; family Hesperiidae; genus Spicauda; species Spicauda simplicius. The sequence continues at coordinate 5,958,681 of OX453084.1, forward strand.
GTTCGAAGTTGCGAACATTTCTAATCGCATATAAAAAAAAACCTTAATACAATTAATCAAAACTCTATTTCCAACGTGATAAAAATCTGGTCTCCTCTCCGAGCCGGTCTGTGTCACAAGGGTCTCGTGTTGCACGACATTGCACGAATACGGGACACCTTAGAGTACACTGTACAATACGCTACAATAGAGTGTATAGGTATATACTCACGCGTGATGCATAGTATGCGCGTGCAGCAACGTCAGAAGTGTCTCGTGTTGCACGACATTGCATGAATACGGGAACCTTAGATTACAATACGCTACAATAGAGTGTATCAGGGATGTTGCGGATGCCTATTTTTTCACATCCGCGGATGTGAATGCGGATGCGGATTTTTGAGGGCTCACATCCGCTATTGCGAATGCGGATGCAAATGTCTAAATCTATGCGGAAGCTCCGCATTTAGGGATGCGGATGCAAATACGACATACTCGTTAATTTTGAATAAATTGCCGGCACACTTTTATATGAGCCGACCATAATAGTCCTGTGGAGTAGCAACGCACCTGTGATTGACTTGAAATAAAACCCATGTTCTATTTGAAGTTGCTTACAGATAAATGTTCCATGGGCGGCTGTTGCCATTTGTCATACGGTGAACTGCATGCTCGTTTGCTACTTCGATCAGTTAAAAACAAATACGGATCGTCAAGATCTCGTCACCAATATTTTGTATTGATATGAGCATTTGTTATTATCACGTTCGTACAATACGCGTTCTTCGCCGACCCCTCCCGATTTCTTTAGCACTTACATTCGCATCCGCATGAACATTCGCATTGATTACAATACAATACAATACAAAATATCTTTATTGTACACCATAAAAAACAATAGAACAAAAATAAAGACACATATTGAAAGGTACAAGAGGCGGTCTTATCACTTAAATAGCGATCTCTTCCAGACAACCTTAATGTGGCTGAAGGAAATATTCATCTCCAAGAAAAGGTAGGGTGTACAAAATAATATCATAACAATTTTAGTATGTCAGCAGCTAATAATATATAACAACCTACCGGATACAGATGTCTAAATCTATGCGGAAGCTCCGCATTTGCGGATGCGAATATTCGAAACATCCGTATATGTATATGTATATACTCACGCGTGATGCACGATGTGCGCGCAAGGCAGCGAGGCGAGCGGCTCGGCGCGCGTGGCGAGCGGCTCGCGGCAGCGCGCGCACGCGGGCGCCGCCCACGCCGCCGCCGCGCGCCGCTGCCGCGCCGCCGCGCTGTTGTCGCCCAGCGCCGTGTAGATCTCCGCGAGCCGGAGGCGGACGCGCCCGACTAGCATCTGGGGAGGGTGGGCTTGATTGGGTACTATTTTTGTTGATTATGCACGATTTAAAGACAACTTATGGGCGCACCCGGCCGACTAGCATCTGGGGAGGGTGGGGTTAGTTTGTATTTTTTCATATATATAAAGAAAATACGTCTTGAAATGTCGTTTCTTATTTTCAAAAGCAACACATTTGTTTATTTTCCAAAACCCTAAGATATCTAATGTATAAAATTCTCGTGTCACAGTTTTCGTTGCTATACTCCTCCGAAACGGCTTGACCTATTTTGATGAAATTTTTTATGCTTATCCGGTATCTATAAGAATCGGCCAACATCTATTTTTCATACCCCTTAAGGGTTGTCCACCCTTATTTTTTATTGAAGCGAAACTTCTTTATCGGGGTTGGAAAAAAATTTAGTGTAACATTTTTTCGTTACGCGCCATCTTTTTCTGTTACGCGCCATCTTTTTTTTTCGTTACGCGCCATCTTTTTCTGTTACACGCCATCTTTTTTTTCCGTTACGCGCCATCTTTTTCTTATCCCTACCACGAGTGATATTAGATAGATTAATATAGATTAGATTATTAGATAAAGTTTAATAAAAGCCTCTTATTAAACTTTATCTAATTTAACTTTATTTAACCAATTTCTGTAAAGTTGCATATAGTAAATTATTTTTTGAAAAATAACGTCATAAAGAAGTTTCACTTCTTACGAGTGTACGCTAGTACACGCACACATTTTTTTTGATTATGCACGAATTACAAGACAATTTACGTTCGCACCCGGCCGACTAGCATCTGGGAAGAGTGGGGTTGATTGGGTACTATTTTTGTTGATTATGCACGAATTACAAGACAATTTACGGGCGCACCCGGCCGACTAGCATCTGGGGAGAGTGGGGTTGATTGGGTACTATTTTTGTTGATTATGCACGAATTACAAGACAATTTACGGGCGCACCCGGCCGACTAGCATCTGGGGAGAGTGGGGTTGATTGGGTACTATTTTTGTTGATTATGCACGAATTACAAGACAATTTACGGGCGCACCCGGCCGACTAGCATCTGGGGAGAGTGGGGTTGATTGGGTACTATTTTTGTTGATTATGCACGAATTACAAGACAATTTACGGGCGCACCCGGCCGACTAGCATCTGGGGAGAGTGGGGTTGATTGGGTACTATTTTTGTTGATTATGCACGAATTACAAGACAATTTACGGGCGCACCCGGCCGACTAGCATCTGGGGAGGGTGGGGTTGATTGGGTACTTTTTTTGTTGATTATGCACGAATTACAAGACAATTTACGGGCGCACCCGGCCGACTAGCATCTGGGGGGGGTGGGGTGGATTGTATATACTACTTTTGTTGATTATGCACGAATTACAAGACAATTTACGGGCGCACCCGGCCGACTAGCATCTGGGGAGAGTGGGGTTGATTGTATACTATTTTTATTGATTATGCACGATTTACAAGACAATTTACGAGGGCATCTGTACTAGATTGGTGCTCTACTTATTACTTGAACGTTTGAAAGCGCAGAAATATGTTCAAAAGTGAAGTAAATGGAATGAGTCATTATTTTTTGATGGCATGTTCGAAGTGGGGTGAGCGGGGTAAGTCAATATTATTTTTTCTTTCCTTTATCACTACATACTATGTATTGTTATATGTTTTATAGAAGCGACCTACTGGATATTTAGCGACAGGAAGACGCATAAATATTATTTTATTTAAACAACTAGTATTTTAACCAAAGTTAAATAGGTACATCACGTATGCGATTACTTTAAACTTACGTGAAAAACGCTGCGCATAATTCCATTTTATTGTAAGATCAGTTGCATTTTTCGCAAATTCAGTTGCACCGTTTGACCTTCATCACGATGACGTATAAAATATCAGATGTGTTTGTCCAAATACCCGCTATTATTTTAAATTAAACGGGTGCGTTCAAAACAACTTGAAAATATTACAATTTATTTGAATTTGAGAAATATTCGTGCTACTTTTGACATTATGAAGTTTAGTTTTTCAATTTAAAACGATCGAATTTCGACCGTTGCGATAAGTCTAGTAACCAATACCTTCGATCCGACAGACGTAGCAACTTCCAGCAAGCGCGTGTTGAACTCCAGCGGGCGGCAGTTGCAGATCCTGCCCTGCAGCCGCAGCGCCTCCAGGCACCGCGCGGCGCCGTCCATGGCCTCCATCTGGGCTAGCCTGTCGCCAAGGGCCTGGCCCGCGCCCATAGCTAGCTCGTAGTTCCTGTGGAGATGGTTATCGTTGAAAGTAGGAAGACGTTCGAAAAAAGTCTAACTGGGAGTGTAAGGTTTACTTGCTTTTTATTAGCTTTTTATTAGCTTCACCTGTATGTTTGTATGTTTGTAACCGACTTCTTTGGGCACGATTTTGACCCACTTTAAACGGCCAGATTTCGTTCAAACTTTGTAGATTTATTGAGGACCGATGACAATACACTAATTTAATAAAATTATTCCATTTTTTAATTTGACTAAAAAGTAGAAAATAAGTAATAGTTTAAAAAAACTAAAAATCACGCTTTTTATAGAAAACCGAACTAAAAAGTAGAAAATAAATTTAAATGAATTTAAATTAAGAAAATAGTGTTAAAAATTTCATTGAATATAAATTAATAATAGTGTGAATAAAAAAAATATTTTATTAAAAAAAAAAGCGTGGGGTGCATAGTGTCAATGGTTATAGATATTTTATTGACAGATATGAGTAGAGTGATTATCATTTCGATAATATCTTAAAAAGCACCCTACGCTTTTTTTAAAATAAAAAAAAAAATCACACTATTATTAATTTATATTCATTGAAATCTGACTGAAGTAGCAAACGAGCATGCAGTCCACCTGATGGTAAGTGGTCACTGCCGCCCGTGCACATCTGTAATGAACTTCATACAGAACATGGGTTCCATCTGAAGTCAATCACAGATGCGTTGCTACTCCTGAGGACTATTATGGTCGCCTCATGTTAAAGTGTACCGGCAACCACACCTTCTATCGAAACTCAAAAAATGCTTCACACTAGAAATAGGTGTGGCGGTGGTACTTCCACGGTCGAATTACACTGGTTCTACAAGGTGGTAACACATTGTAAAATTCCCTATTGAGCTAATATGTCTACTGTGGCTGTGGAGAGCATCAGCTGAAGGTAACTGCCACCGTTCCTCCGTAGTGATATAGCCTTGGCTCCGTCGGTACGTGGTACTTCACGTGCGGTGGTACGTCAGCGGTCGAACTACACTGGTTCTACCACCTTCAACTTCTCTCCCTTCTAGACGTTTACTGCTCCAACTATCTCCAAAGGCATAATTATCATGTCTCTTCATTTCATGCAACATTCTTCTTCTCCAACTAGAATCACCTCAAAGCCCTGTTGATGTCGTTCTTCCGGCGGTACACATCCCCAGCTATCCGCATGGCGCGCGCGTAGCAGCCCTGGTCTCCCGCCACGCCCGCTAGACGTAATGCTTCCTGGAATTAATGGAAATATTTTTAAAGCGATATAAAGGAGCAGTGATAGCCTAATGGAGCAGTGATAGTCTAATGGTTGAAACTTGCCCTCTCAATCGGGAGGTCCGAGGTTCAAACCCAGGTACGCACCACTGATTTATGTGCGTATTATACATTAATTATCACTGCTTTTCGGTGAAGGAAAACATCGTGAGGAAATCTACACACCCGAGAGTTCTTTAAAAAAAAAAAGTTCTCGGAGGTGTGTGAAGTCCACCAATTCGCACTTGGCCAGCGCGGTGGACTATGGCCTAAACTCTCTCATTCTGAGAGAAGACCCGTGCCCAGCAGTGGGACAATAATGGGTTGACGACACATTTTTAAAGCTGGAATAACTCTGTGAATCGATTCTGGACGTACCACTGTTACTGCTTCTGCCATATAACAGCAGAGTTCAACGTTGCTGTGTTCTGGTCTGAAGGGTGTGATAAGAGACGTACTAAGCAAAAGCGTTCAAATGGGATAGCAACATATTTGTGCTTAACCTCAAGTAAGATTCTGATGTTATCTGTGGATGATAACAGATGGGCGACAGTACATCCACCAATGGAGTGCAATGGATGCAGTCCATCTAAAGATGCTATTTTTATATTATAAAAAAAGTTACCTACAATAATCATGCGCATCACCTAGTTCTCCCCGTGCTAGCAACGCGGTCGCCATTTGCGACAGGGCGGCGCGGTGGTGCCGCGTCAGGGTTCCCAACTTAGGGGTTTTTCCTACTTACTTAACTTAGGGGATAAATAAGTAGGATCGGGTATTTATAGGGGTTTTTATAACTTTAACATATAGGCGTTTTTAAAGGGAAATCATGCCTCACGATGAAAAAAAAGGTCATGCACTAAACCCCAAGACCTTTTATTTTCGTCGTCAGGTGAGGTTGACACGAAGAATTCCAATTTATTGTGGGGGATTTTAGGGGATTTTAATGACGGCTTTAGGGGAATACATGTTTGATACTTGGTAACCCTGGTGTTGCCGCGTGTTGAGGTCATAACCCCGCGTCGCGTCGAGTACCTTTTGAAGGTTTCCCCCCGAGAACAAAAAAAAACGCATACGGGCCGCGGCTGAGGTAACACGCACTATACGCTTTTCAACTTACGTTACAATAATCATGCGCATCACCCAGCTCTCCCCGCGCTCGCAACGCGGCCGCCATTTGCAATAACGCTGTGCGGTGATGCCGCGTGTTGAGGTCAGTCGCGCGCGGACCGCGGCCGAGGTCGCACGCTCGGGCCGCGCAGGCGACCGCACGCTCTGTGTCGCGCAGGCGACGCCACAGCTCTGAGAGGCCTACGTAAACCTGTAGAGAATAAAGTAAATTTGTACTCACGGCTCGTGATTATTGGCGAAAAATACGGTAGAACCTAATCCAGTGGAAAACAGGCAAACATCGAATCAAGTACGAAACAGATCCTAGAGCTTTTTTATATATACGTATTCGCGTCTATTCGTCTGTGCTCGGCGAACATGATCAATAAAACAACGATCTTCTGAGATAAGATTTTCAAATGGTGACCGGATTATTTAGTAAGCATACTTAATCACGACGAAATGGAAGTCATGTCTTGGCTGATAATATCAATAACCATTTGAAGATAACCTATACAGGGTTGATTAAAGTAGAACTAAAATTTAAATATTGGTTAATGTAAGCAAATCTACGGTCAGCAAAAAACCTTCAGGGACAAGAAACATCTCAAAATATTACCTGAAGCAAAAGTGTATTGTCGCTTTGAGACTGTGCAACAGCGAGGGCCTTCTGAAATCCGTCCATTGCCTTCGAGAAGGCACCAAGCTCCAAACTGACAGACGCTACTGTCAAATGCACGCACCCAGCTGTTGACCCTCCACCACAGTCGTTGTAGAGGGCGTGACGAGCGTAGGACAGAGCTCTGAAATATTTGATAGACTTATATAGGATAGTATTGAAGATTTTATGGTATTTTGCAGGTGGTAGAACCAGTGTAGTTCGATCGGAGAAGTAACACTGCCACACATGTTTCTAACGTGAAGCATTATTTTGCGTTTCGATGGAAGGGTGTGGTTGCCGGCACATTTTTATATGAGGCGACCATCATAGTCCTCAGGAGTAGCAACGCAACTGTGATTGACGTCAGATAGAACCCATGTCCTGTATGAAGTTGCTTACAGATGTCGCAGGGCGACAGTGACCACTTACCATCAGGAGGCATGCTCGTTTGCTACTTCATCAGATAAAAAAAAACAATTATTTTAAGATGTAAGCTGACCATTCCACTATAAGAAACTTATTACAGCATTTGTTGAAGTGGAATATTCGATAGATTTTAAATTAGGATATGTGTTGAAAATATGGTTAACAATGATTATAAGATATAAGGTGGCCATTAAATTTTGGAAAAAATATAACCGCAATTGAAGGTTTGCTGATTAAAATTCTACATCACCGTGAATGGATATACTTCACACATCTTTGAGCACTTTATTCCAAGGTTGATAACTTTTTTCAAGAACTGAGGTGTATAGGTTTCTTTACGAAGGCTTCCCTCTCCGTAAAGCTGCGATAATTTGCTTTTAATACGCACATGTTTTGAATCAATCAAAAGCATCTAGCATTCTAATTTATTTTTTTAACCAGAAACGAAAACTCGTTGGTACGGCTGGTAGTTCAGGGTCAGGTCGAGGGAAAGAGGTCACGCGGTAGATCTCCGACACGCTGGACAGACCTTCTAAAAATTCGAAAGTGCTCGATTGTCCAGTGTAGCCGCAATACCCATAATAGAAGCCGGTGGCGAAGAATCGCAAGAGCTGTTGGCAATGATAGCTGTGACGACTGAGCAGTCGTCACCATTATGTCACGACCATTCTGCCAAGAGTGTACGACTAAAGAGAGCATTCTATCCTTGTGCCCTCGATTGAGAGGCCGAACTTCAAGCATTAGACCATCACGGTTCCCCAAGAAGTAATAATAAGAAACTAATGAGTTCAAGAAGCTTACCTATCAAGTCCACCTAAAGTTTGATGAGCGCGAGCCAAGTTCAAGTATGCTTCAGCTCGCATTGGCGCAGAGTCCAGCTCCTCTGATATTCCAAGTTGACGATTGGCGAATTCAAGTGATTCTCTGAAAAAAAGAAGACATGAAAACAGATCTTTAGTATGCGTAATTCTGGAAATCTGAAGGCTGATAACGATAATTTAGAATCGCTGATGGATTCTAAATTATGGTGCGCTGAAGCCGGTTATTATCCCCCTCTCCTCCCCCTCCACCAAGGTGACCGGCAGAGCCCACTGTCTGGTTTTTGGTGCCCACCCATTATTCGTACATCACATTCGTACTGTGGTTCACTTGTCAATCCTTTGTTGTCCCAGTGCTGGGCACGGCTCTTCTCTCAGAATGAGAGAGTTTTAGACCATAGTCCACCGCGCTGGCCAAGTGCGAATTGGTGGTAAAGAACTCGCGGGTGTGTAGGTTTCCTCACAATGTTTTCCTTCGCCGAAAAGCAGTGATACTTAATTTCTAATACGCAGATAGTTTGAACCTTGGATCTCCCGATCGAGAGGGCAAGTTTCAACCATTAGGCTATCACTGCTGTACCATTAGGTTATCACTACTATAGTTACGACGATATTCAACCACACAAACGACCGTCCTTCCCAGGGTCGCCTGGCAGACTTAGTCGCCTCTTACAACAACCAGCGGATACTGTAGCCCTATCCTATCCCGGAACCACAAGAACCATTCTTACAACCAAACAATCTCACCTGTACTTCCCAAAGTCCATGTAAGCCTGATACAGATGGCCCAGCAGCGAAAACTTGTCGCTCCTGTGGCGCACCCCGCGCAGCGCGGAGAGCCATATCTTCACGGCCAACCGCTGCTCGTTCTGTCCGTATAGCCGGACACCACGCTCGATCTGAAAGGATATTTATCATTTGTAAGGTAGAACGTACAGTCATAATCATAATAATTATAATCATTCTTTGTTGCATCATGTGTCATATTACATTTGATGTTCTTAAAACTAACAGCCCAGCATGACCCTGTAAGGGCGTAGCAATGTCATATAGTAATAAAATTATTATATTAACACTAGTATCAAATATTTCAATTGTAAATTAATTTAAAACAATGTGTCAGTCATTGAGATATTTCGTCACATGCAATAAATAATATGAAATATTAATAATTACAGTAATACTTAATAATAAAATTGACATAAATTAGCGCATTAGTCAAATATTTAATAAGTCAGATTAGTGCATTAATCAAAGTATTCCTTTAGCGTATAATAGCATTTTGTTTGGAGGTCAGAGCTTCTGCATTTTCAGTATTCAGAGATCAAATTGTGATATTTTGCTTGATGTACTTGGTACAAGTAAAAGATTAGGCTCAGTTTTCTTTAAGTAATGCTGGTAATGAATGGTTTCTGTATTTGCGGCATACAAGCGAAACGTAACTCTGGCGATTAAGGAAACTTTTCTTTTCTTCACACACCCCCGAGAACTCGTTTTTTAAAGAACTTTCGTGTGTGTAGGTTTTCAGAGTATGATTTCCTTCACCGAAAAGCAGTGACAATCAATTTCTAATCCGCACATAATTTTAAAAAAATCACTGGTTTTCAACCTGGGTTTCAACCTCGGACCTCCCGATCGAGAGGGCAAACTTCAACCATTAGGCTATCACTGCTGTTTATAATGTTATATATCATACAAAAATTAAATTTTGCCGCCCCTTAACGTGTCGACGGACCCAAGGCTATATCACTACGGAGGAACGGTGGCAGTTACTATCAGCTGATGCTCTCCACTACCACAGTAGACATATTAGATCAGTAGGGAAACTTACAACTCACAAGGTGGTAGAACCAGTGAAGTTCGACCGAGGAAGTACCACCGCCACACCGATTTCTAGCGTGAAGCGTTTTTTGTGTTTCGATAGAAGGGTGTGGTTGCCGGCACACTTTCACATGAGGCTACCATCATAGTCCTCAGGAGTAGCAACGCATCTGTGATTGACTTCAGATGGAACCCATGTTCTGTATGTAGTTGATTACAGATGTCCATGGGCGGCAGTAACCACTCACCATCAGGTGGACTGCGTGCTCGTTTGCTACTTCAGTCAGTTAAAATAAACTCCCATAGCGGCCTCGTCGATGCGATGTTTGTGTGAGTGTGCGTTTCGAGCGCTTCTACTGTGCCACTACTGACCTTCCGCCTCGCCAAATACTGATCCAGCCGCGACCGACACACGCGGAAGCACTCGAGCACGCCGGGCGGCGGCCGGTGCGCCGGCCCGAAACGGGAGCCCCATCGCAGGGCTCCGTTCCGGCCTTCGGTCGGGAACTCCTCCGCGAAGGGAAAGAGTTCTGGAAACGTGTAAAATACGATTGCATGTTAAACTTGATCTTTCTTAAGTATAGTGTAAACTTATGTCACCCAGTCCTTCAAAATTTTCTACGTCTAATCTACATTATATTATGTTAATTAATTATAAACATAATCGTTTATTTGTCAGTAAGGAATAATTAATAGTAGGTGTTTACAATAGTGGAAGACGCTTACTGTAGTTACAGTGCCTAATATTGCCGTACAAATGTCAAAATACGTATATCTAGATTTAAAGAATTACAAATGTCATACATTATGGTTAATTCTTATTATATTTTAAAATTTATGTCATATTTCAAATTATATAATATATGTCAATATGTTTATCATTTATAATCGTCACATTAAAAGATCTTATCATTTATTTATGATTGTATTTGTTTTTAGTGAGCAATAAAGAGTATTCTAAAGTCAGTACCCGTTGCATATTGCAATGTATCCATTTCGCGATGATATTCATCTAAAATCATATGGCCCTACCAGCTTTTAAACTATTCCTGTGTCTCCTTACCTGGTGGATCATCGAGGTGGTGACGCGACGGATCAGGGGAGCTGAGGAGTCGCGTCGCAGAGAGCTGGTGCGCCGGCACCCCGCTGAAACAACGAAGAAAAGTCACATAAAAAAAAGGTGTGTGTGCGATTCACACACGATAGAAGTGAAACTTCAGTAAATCGAGAAAAGAATGGTATTAGCTCACGTACTTTTCACATATACTAACACACGTTAAATGCTCAAATACAAGCAAGTATTAAACAGTGTGCTCTCTCGCTTTGACTCACTAATTACAGGCGACTATGCTTAGAAGACGGGAGTGGGGACGTGTGTATATTTCTGTCTCATTCTCATTCTTTACCGGCTTCATTCTACACATTTTTGTATTTGTGTCTCTTACCTGTCGTTTTTTCCGTTGCATCAGGTTTGAAATCACAACGATTCTAAAGAAGTTTCACTTCAAAAATGCATATGTATATATTTTATATTATTAACAATCAGAAGTGAAATTCGATTAAAAAAAAACATGCGTGCGTACAAAGTACACATGTCAGAAGTGAAACTTCTTTGGCGAACTAATTTATAAATCTTGTTTATATTTATACAAATCTAAAACTTTAAATTTCCAAGATTAAGAGGAAGGGAAAAAGGCGTGATACGACGTTCGCTCTGTCTCACTTTTTCTCTCAATCTTTCTCACTCGCTTGCTCCCTACTCTCACTCCACGGCTAGTTGCTCATGCTACGTTCGCCCTGTCTTACTCTCTCTCAATCGGTCTCGATCACTCTCTCTCTCTTTTCCGACACTTCCGTTGCATACCGGCGTGACGTTTCATCTGTAAAAATTTTACCCTCATGCGCCTAAAGAAGTTTCACTTCAAAACAGCTAATCTTTAGTCGCCTCTTACGACAGGCAGGAAATATACGGTATTTCCTATTCTAAACCCGGAACTACAGGGACATCAGTGATGTAACGAATTTTGTTATTCGAACATTTGTGAATGCGAATGCGAATATCCCCCAAAGATATTCTTCTAAGATATTTTCCAAATATCCCCCAAAGATATCTTTTTTTTGATGACAACATGGGCGCCGCTAGGTTATTTCCAGGGAGGGGCATCTACATCTACACAGATCGAATTTAGATTTGGTGACCTTTTTTGTGGTAGTCAAACTGAAGTTATATATTAACAAAACAGTCGCACAATCGTTGCGAATGAAAATATGTAAAAAATTGCGAATATACGATACATCACTAATACATTTCGACGAGAGAAAAGACGTAAACAAAAGAGTACATATCGAAGAAGAAAGAGACGAGGTAACGAAGAGGTCGTAGTTCAATGCCCATCCATCCATCAGCCCTTTCAGGTCCACTGCTAGACGTAGGCCTCCCCTTAAATGACGCCACTCCAACCGATCTTGTGCCCTCTGAATCCAATGGTTCCCGCTGTCTTGTTCAGGTTGGCAGGCAGGTGGTGCGGGGTGGAGGGGGGGGGGGGCGTTACCTGTGCTCCTTTGGAAAGCCACTTAATAGTTTGAAACATCATAGTGTTTTCATTAGATCGTCTACTCTTATGCCATAAAATTTTAACTAAAGACTATATGTAACTTATGGAACAATACAATATTAGTGTCATTGATTTCATGTTATAAATTAAAGACGACGCGACTATGGTAAAATTGCTTTCCAGCATCAATTCGCTGTATGTTCGGCATACTTTCACATAAGGCGATCATCATAGTCCTCGGGAGTAGCAACGCATCTATGTTAGACTTCAGATGGAACCCATGTTCTGTATGTAGTTGATTACAGATGTCGCAGGGCGGCAGTGACCACTTACTATCAGGTGGACTGCATGCTCGTTTGCTACTTCAGTCAGATAAAAAAAGATGTTGGGAAAACTTCGATAGCGTGATTCAGAATGCATTGACGCCATCTCGTAATGAGTTTCGGGAAATCGTTTCATCTTTACTTAAAAAACCAACACGCTTTCTACACTCATAGCCCCACACTAGGATTTTCTCCTGTGTCGTGGGTACCATGGACACACACAAGACAAATACACAAACATCCAGACGCAGAAAATGAATCTGAGCTCATCATTCAGATACCTGTCTGCCCGGGAATCGAACCCGAGACCAGCGCGTCAGACCGGTATGGTAACCGCTCCACCACGCGGGTCGTCAAAAAGATACATTACCCGAGGTAGTCGCGCGACTCGATCGAGTCCCATGACATGTTCCGCGGGTGTAGACGGCAGGGTCACCTGGCCGATGGGTGCATCACGCCGTCCTGCTCGCACACTGCGGCCGCCTTACTGTGGAAAGAGATGGCGATATTTAGATTTTACATTTTTGGAATTCCTGAAGTGGCGAACTCAATTTTGGCCCCGGGTGGCTTCTACCCACGCTATGCCACTGTTTAGGAAATAGATGTAGTACCAACTGGAAAATAATATTGCCATAAGGTATATTTTTTATTAGGACAGATAACCGATGGGGTAGAAGAGTCCTCGAATGGAGACCACGTCTCGGCAAAAGGAGTGCAGGCCGCCCCCCGACCCGGTGGACTGATGACCTGAGGAAGACGGCGGGTAACCGCTGGATTCACATGGCTCAGGACCGGTCGAAGTGACGCAGATTAGGGGAGGCCTATGTCCAGCAGTGGACTTTCAAAGGCTGATGGATGGATGGATGATATTTTTTATTATCGAAGTAACAAGTGACCATGCGATCCACCTGATCGTAAGTGGCCACTGGCGTCTATAAACATATGTCAGCAACCCCAAAAACGTCGACGGCATGATCCAGAATATTAGCTGCGCCATCTCTCAATAACTTGCGGGATGTGCCAACACAATACGATACGTACCTGCCCGATTTCGGCAGCTTAAACGCGGGTGCTCTCTGTGTCCATTACAAAACGTTTAACTGTGTCCATTGTTCAAGATGACCCGATCTGTAACAATTGAAAAACACTTAATATTTGCTAAATAACTTTTGACGAGACTGCCTCAGAGGAAAACACGCTTTCTACACTCATAACCCCACACCAGTATTTTCCCGTGTCGTGGGTACCATGGACACATACAAGACGAATACACCACATCCATACCCAGAACATGAATCTAAACTCATCATCCAGATACATGACTGGCCGGGAATCGAGCCCAGGACCCATTGCGCGTCAGACCGGTATGGTGAATGCCCCGCCACGCGGGTCTTCAAAATCAAACATTGCAGAAAAATCTGCAACAACTACGGTTTCTTCCGTAGCACGTTTGTTGGGATGTATTTTTTTACTTTTCGTTATGACTAGACTAGGTCGTAACCGCGAGTTCGCCCGCTTCGGCGACGTCTACTACGGTAATGAGTATGTGTCGTCAACCCATTATTGTCCCACTGCTGGGCACGGGTCTTCTCTCAGAATGAGAGAGTTTAGGCCATAGTCCACCGCGCTGGCCAAGTGCGAATTGGTGGACTTCACACACCTCCGAGAACTTTTTTTTTTTTTTTAAAGAACTCTCGGGTGTGTAGGTTTCCTCACGATGTTTTCCTTCACCGAAAAGCAGTGATAATTAATGTATAATACGCACATAAATGAGTGGTGCGTGCCTGGGTTTGAACCTCGGACCTCCCGATTGAGAGGGCAAGTTTCAACCATTAGGCTATCACTGCTCTATTGAGAGGGCAAGTTTCAACCATTAGGCTATCACTGCTCTGAGTAATGGTAATGAGTATACTATATATTAATCAAGGTCATAAACTATCTGTGTGCCAATTTTCATCGAAATGCGATCGGTAGTTTTTGCGCGGAAGAGTAACAAACATACACAAACCCCCAATAACTAATTGACCCGGCGAACTTCGGTACGCCTAAAAGATAAAATCTAAAATTATCAGTGTTTCTCTACTATAATATACATGTATCGCTTCGCGCTGTTCCTTATGTATGTTTAGATCTTTAAAACTACGCTACGGATTTTAATGCAGTTCTTTTTTAAAGATAGAGGAAGGTACAATGTGGGAAGGAAATACCAGAAGACTATTGTTCCAATGTAAAAATCCTTATGCCGAAGCGTTTGGTTTCTAATTCCGAATACAAAATAAGAAAAAAGAAAGTTATGCAACGAACTGCACAGTTAAAAAAATAACTCTGCTATTTATTAGCTTCAATTTCTATTCACGCTACTAATTTTATCTTTTTACTTCTCGATTTTTTTTATACCTGAACCTGGCCGTCGCCTATGGACATTTGCAACACCAGAAGAGTCGCAATGCATCGCCGGCTTTGAAAGAGAGGTCTTTTCGCACCTTTTTTGAAGATCCCCATGTCAGGAGGAAACTCATTCCACATCTTGCACGTCCGAGGCAAAAACGAGCGCGCAAACTGAACCGCCACATTGATGAGGATGGAACTTCATCCTTCGGCGAGGTTAAAACGTTCCTCGAAACACTCACCATTGTAAAGCCGATAGAACTCGCAGAGAGAGCCTATGTCCCTCCGTAGACTCAGAGGTTCTAACCAATCGGTGATCCTTGGGTCGTTGACGATTCGGATCGCGCGTTTCTGCACGGAGTCAAGTGGGTTAAGCTGGTATTGACGCGCCCCTGCCCAGAGATGCGAGCAGTATTCCATGATTGTGGAGTCTTGCTTGTGCCTTGTAGAACACAAGGAGGTGCCCCGCAGTGAAGTACTACTTGGCTCTGTTCAAGACGCTCAACTTCTTAGCTGCCAACTTGGTCTTTACATCCAAATGACTCTGAAACTGCACGTCACACGAGATGTCAACTCCCAGGATCCCCACGCTTTTTCCAATGGTGAGCGAGATACCTTGAAACTGTGGCGCCATGGCAAATGAGGCCTATTAGCGGTAAACGCGCAGACTTGTCTTCGTGGGATTGAACTCAACAAGGTTAAGTCGACCCCATTGCGAGACCCGCTCCAAAGAGTGCTCGATTTCAGACACAAGTCGGATCCTACTTTTCTGCACGATTATCTGAGAGGTATTTGCACGGCCTGTGTACAAGGCATCCTCTGTGCTGTCATCTGCATAGCAATGCATGCATTTCGATACAAAAATAGAGCTGTTTTAAATTTATGTGTTTGTATTTCTCTGACATCGTTCTACGGATATGTAAAATTTAAAAAAAATGTAAAATTAAAAAATATGTTAGCGCCTGTCGTAAAAAGAAAACAATTTTATTCACCACAAAAAATGTAACATGATTTATTTACTACCATAAATATCTACGTTACTATTGATTTTCCAATTATGTATTGTTATAAATAAGGGATAAATAATAAAATAAGATTTAAATCACCACAATAACTGTATTTTAAAATATCCGTACGGAAAACACCTATATATTTTTTCAAAACATAATAATACCATATTATTACACTTGCCAAGACTCAGGGTCATTTTGGATTTGAATTTCACTATCCACTAAGCAGTTTCATAGATCAGGCTGAATGACCTAGGTCGCTCGTACATCTAGGTAAATGTCACAAAATTAGGTCATACCACCTTCGATTTGTAATAAATAATTTAAGCTACTTCTATACTCAATCCAAAACACAATTACATAACAGTGCAGTAGGAATCCATTTTAATACTCAAAAATCCAAATAAAATTATTTAATCGCGAAGTAAATCACAACCTAACCTATAATACTTGGCTGAATAATATTACATATCACTGCATAATAATGCGATTAAAAAATAATCTGTCAAAATAAAACAAAAAAATCAATTTATAATCTACGAAAATAGAAATGTCAAAGTTAAAATAGGAATGCGAAAAATCGTTAAACACTTACCACTTGGGGAATCGGTAGCATTTTTCTCAGATACACGAAATACACTGATATTATTGTTATTTTATCGTTTTATTGCTTTACGATACGAGGGAATCGTTTTTCTGTAATATTTGTTAATTTTATAAAGCGAGTGTCCTTGCGAGCGGATCACACCCCGGTTGTGGGATGTTGTGCTCCAGAACAGAGCGATTTGTGGAGTCGATGTCTGTTGTTACGATGTATTGTTATCGTTTTATTTTTTATTCATAAGTTTTTAATGAAGATTCTTTAGGCAGCCCTGTGATACAAATAGGTTTATGTAAAACGAATCAAATATTACTAAATACATAAATACACCGTTTAAAAATGAATTCGGTTCAGTGGTTGATTCTTAATAGATTGAAATTTGTGTTTTGGCTGCTTACTTAAGTAACCTGAATGAACTGACCTAACTGAAGTACGCAGATAAAAGTCAAATAGAACAGCTTTTCAAATAATTTACGATAAGTATATGTATAACTAACCAATTCACACTTAATCAGCGAAGTGTACTATGGCCGAAATCACTTCTATTCTAAAAGAAGACCCGAGCCCAGCGATAGATGACGTTTAGTTTATAAAATAACTAAAATATATACCTACAGATATTAAATTAAACGAAGTTAATTAGAAATAACACGCTTCAATTGTGATAAGATATCTTTTATGCAATTTGAACTATCCCCAAGGTTTTTGTAGCCTTATAGGTACATACTTTCAAATAAATCTGTGCCACCAACAATAGCCTACTATGTACGCGTTCAAGTTTCATATTTAATTAGCAAAAAATGATACTAAACTAAGCCGATGCTAAACTTTAATATATTACTTTAACATCGACTTATTTAATCAGTATTATTTAATGTATAAATTAATTGGAAATAAAATTTGAAAATAGTTTAGCATCCACTTCAATTATTAATTTTTTTCATGTAGAAATAAAGTGGAAAACACATTAAAAAACCTTAGAAAAATTACACCAGAATAAAACTCAATACCCTAAATCGTCTCCACGCCATCCTCAGTTCTCCCAGCATCTCTCCATCCCTCTCGGGGTCCGTACCGCGCGCGCGCGGACCACAGCTCACCTGTTTTTCTACGATACTGTAAAGCTGCAACCTATATACGTAGATGGTTTTGCTTGCACATATACGTAATACACGTAAAGTATTTGTCATAATTATGAGTAGTAAGTCACCCATCGCAACGGTTGAGGTTCGACTTTAATTCAACTCAAAGAGTAAACTTGATGTTCTCCAAAGTAAAATTTATTTATTTATTTATTTAAAAAGGGCAGCCAACAAGAAAATACATTACACTTACAATTAAAAACTACATTAGGCTTAAATTAAATGCTGTCTTAATAACAGGCCACCACGGCATGCATCGTAAAATGAATACTTAGTTCAACAATTCAGTTAAATTATAATTCGAAAACAGTTTTATACTATAATGTATTTATAACGTGTTTTTCGATTGTGTATTAATTTTCGTAATTTTCGAGTTATTTTCACAAAGACATTTTTTTACTATCTCTATGTGTTTTCATAGTAAACAAACAATTAAGGTCTTATTTTATTTATTACATACTAGCTTTTATTTAGCCGTGGCTTGGTGGCGTGGTAAAACCAGTGCAATTCGCACTTGGCCAGCGCGATGGACTATGGCCTAAAACTCTGTCATTCCGAGAGAAGACAAGTGCCCAGAGTGTGACAATAATGGGTTAACGACGATACTAAGAGTAGTTATAGAACACAGCACAGTAGAGATATGGTACAGTATGGAAACTATCTACAAGGTTTGAAAACGGCACTCGCACAAACATGCGCATTGACGAGGCCGCTAAAGGGTTTTCGCGGTGCTTCAGTATCGAGTGTACCGTCAAGACGAGTTGACGTTGGTCACGTTGCTATTTGTTTTTGTGATCTTTTTAAAAATGCCACGAATGTCTTGTGTAGTATACGGCGGTATGATATTTTAAACAATAAAGCATTTTTATGTAATGGTTTTTTATTACTAGATATCACACGCATTTCCAAACATCTACAAGTATCAATATTAACCTGTTTTCTATATGTCAAACTAGGTATCATAATAATTATCGTCATGATTGGATTAAAATGCGAAGCCGTGAAATTACCTACTTATATTATTTGTAAACTGCGTAGATATTACAATTCGATTGATTGATAGTCATCAATCAATCGAATTGTAATATCTACGCAGTGACAATACATGCTAAAATGAATATTAATAACACCTTTACTAAAAACTATATAAAGAAAGAACACTATTGCTTCAACAGAGTGTAGAGTGTAGACCGAGTGTAGACCGAGTTCCCGGAGTCCTCTTTATTGCGCCGTGGACGGCCACCGGGGGGGTTTTAGTGCGGTAAAAATCCCACATAACACTGCGTCGCTCCCATGGCGTCGGGTACCTTTTGAAGGTTTCCCCCTCGAAAACAAAAAAAAGAGTGTAGGTAATTATTTTATGAACCAGGCTTAGTTTCCATACTGTTTCATATTACTACTGTGCTTTCACTATACCATTAACCATAATTGATACTTGCATATACTCTTAGTGCAAGTTTGTTGTTTCAAAATAAGCATATTTCTTCTTTATTTTCCTCATACATTGCAATGTATAACTTACAGTTTTGAAATGAGCGAAACCGACGCCTGCTTTGAGAAAACATATAGTCGTACTAAAGGAAGGTGGAATGCATGTTCGTTGGACTGAATTTAAATCTGAATGTGGCACCGCAGAACAAAGTTAAACAAAGTTTCGTCTACCACGCTAGTCAAACCTACGGTAATAATGGCTCACTTTGTCTCTAAATTCTCTAAGAGTCCCTAGGTAGAGCCTACCCACAACTAGCAAATTTATAGGTAGCCTCTATATCTTACTTTCGTCTATCAAATGCTCTAGATACGATAGTACTATATGAATGAAAGTATATTGTAGATGGATAAATCTATAAAACAGTAATAATAATCCACACGTATAAAGTCCTAGGTTTAGATTTTTATTATTTATCTTGATTATTTAACAAGATTCAAATCGTACATGTATAAAAAGCAAAATTAATATATATAGCCCTTGACACATGCATATAAATAAAAGAGCTCGTTACTTTTAAAGAGTACATTAAAAATCGATACACAACGTAAACGAGGGAGTGAATAAAAACGTCTGAACGCTTTCATCGCAACAAATTCAACGGAAAAATATGGCGCGCATCAATTTCAATCCAAACACTAATAAATTGGCATCTCTCAACGATGTTAGCCGCACACAGCTAGACAGTTTATTAATAGAGAACATATTTTGTAAATCTCGACTTGAGAATCACCCCTCGGCTGAATTCAGTGTCGTGTATGTCGCGACGCGCGGCGCTCGAAAAAAAACAAAATAGGGCGCGAAACGCGGCCATTTTTAAAATATCATCCGCCATTTTTGGGCTGTCAGTGAAAAAGGCGCGAAACGTGTGTTTTTTTTAAATTACATGTCAATGTTCGAAATATGAGTTATACAGCCATGTATGATATTAATTACAAAGGTTTTGAGTTCCAAAAAGCCAATGATGAAAGATTAAATGAGGAGTGTTGTTTGAAAGATGTAAAGAAAGTTGAACTGCAAGATAAGGGTGACGACAAAGAAGACCACGTGCAACATGTTCTAGGACCTAGTAGAAGGTGCTTGGCGTGGGCTTGTAAAGCCTGTAAGCGAAAAACAGCGGCTGTGGACCGTCGGAAAGCAGCAACACTAAGAGAAAGAAGGAGGCTAAGAAAAGTAAGAATGGATTATTTTTATACGTGTAACAAACACTTAGATTTAAAGTAACGCTGATGATAAGAAAGCACTGCGTATCTACCATCAATCAATGAGAATTGTTTCTTTTTTCCTGCCCAAACGATTTAGGTACTACGCATTAATTACGTATTGACTGTTTTTTTACACAGGTTTAAAATAAGTATACAACCGTATTAATTGAGCTTTTTCAGATAATTTTAACCCTAAGATGTGATTCTTCGTCCGAACTTTCGAGTCCTAGGATTGTCTAATTTGGGTTTCATTACATAAATGTCTATGGGCGGCGACCCCTTCGCCTTACTCATAAAAAATCACATTTAACGGTAAAGGCACTTTTTTCTCGGTAGGTACGGTCTGATTTTGGAATGCAAAAAAAATAAGTAAATCCAAAAAAAAAAAGAAAAAACGAAAGGAAAAATTCAAAAAAAATCCTTTTAACTTCAAAATGAAACTTTAAAAAATCTCAATATAGAGCTAGATCTGTTTGAAGTAGACCACAGATAGGTTGCCACGCCGAAGGATTAAATGGTGTACCCTCTAATGAGCACCAATCCAAATTCTGAATACTCCTGAGGATGCTTGAAATTGTTGATGGATTTCAATCTACTCGAAAATTATTCAAATCCATCCATCCATCAGCCCTTTGATGTCCACTTTGATGGAACCTTTGATGTCTTAGGCCTCCCCTAAATGGCGCCACTCCAACGGGTCCTGTGCCCTCTGAATCCAACGGTTTCTTGCTGTCTGTTCAGGTCATTGAAATAATGTTTACCATAACACACTATAAAACCATAACTACATAGGTTGTATTGATTTACAAACACCCAGACCCAGAAAGTAATCCCAATTTCGAAATGTATAAACAGGACTCTAACCCGGATCCTTTATCATCCTCTCGACATTAAACGAACTATCAATATCTATTTCCTAATCTAAGAATACATATAAATAACATCTAAAATCAGTCCGTTCGTGTATCACGCGCTCGGGATTAAGGGATTAGACATCGGGAACTGTCAGCTCTAACTGGCACGTCTTATGTTCTGAGCTTAGCTTAAATTAGTTTACGTGGTAATTTCGTACGCGTTGGTAGCTTTGTCAACTGCAACCCATTCTTGTCTTACTGCTGGGCACGTGTCTTCTCTGAGAATGAGAGAATTTTAGAAAAATACAACAACAAATAAATTTAAAAATTTATTTATTTAAAAATTTATAAAAAGCGTGTTTTTTAGTTTTTTTAAACTATTATTTATTTTCTACTTTTTAGTCAAATTAAAAAATGGAATAATTTTATCAAATTAGTGTATTGTCATCGGTCCTCAATAAATCTACAAAGTTTGAACGAAATCTGGCCGTTTAAAGTGGGTCAAAATCGCGTCCAAAAAAGTCGCTTACAAACATACAAACAAAAATATAGGTGAAGCTAATAAAAAGCTAATAATAATAATAATAAGAAAAACCCGCTGAGTCTCTTGCCGGATCTTCGCAGTTGAGATCGTGTTTCAATCCGGTGGTAGCATAAAAAAATGTGTAACTGTCAATTTGTAAGTGCCCCCGTAGGCCTATACAAAATAAAGACATTTCATTTAGGCCGTAGTCCACCGCGCTGGCCAAGTACGAATTGGTAGACTTTGTCATCAATATAATAATACGTGGAGCAAAATCTTGTGATCCGTTATTAAGATACTTGCCACAGACGGAGGAGTATGAAATTACGCACGGTTATAGTTGATGTAGAGAAGGATTATGCAATGCTAATATTTTTTTCAAATAATACATAAAACATACATAAATTCGACTAAAAAGACATTACACACACTACCTTGTATTTGACACAAACACATGCATAATAAACAAAATAGAACAAAAATGTCAGATGTCTTTGTCAATATACCCGCTATTGCTTTTAAATACAGCTCTAAATAAACCTCTTTTTACCTTTAACGGGTGCGTTCAAAATACTTGAAAATTATTACAATTTATTTGAATTTGAGAAATATTCGTACTACATTGGACAATATGAAGTTTAGTTTTTGAAGTGAAACTTCTTTATTGGGGTTGGAAAAAAAATTGTGTAACATTTTTTCGTTACGCGCCATCTTTTTCTGTTACGCGCCATCTTTTTTTTTCGTTACGCGCCATCTTTTTCTGTTACGCGCCATCTTTTTTTTTCCGTTACGCGCCATCTTTTTCTTATCCCTACCACGCGTGATATTAGTGAATTTAACTTTATTTAACCAATTTCTGTAGAGTTGCATATAGTAAATTATTTTTTGAAAAAATAACGCCATAAAGAAGTTTCATTTCTTACGAGTTTACGGTAGTACAGGCAAACATTTTTTTAATTTAAATTACGGTCGAATTTCGACCGTTGCGATGGGTGACTAGTCTTATCAATATTACAAATGCGAGACATTGTGAGGATGTATGTGTTTTGCTCTTTCACGCAAAAAGTACTTTTTGGATATGCTGAATTAGGCATATATTATATGACGACCCGCGAGGCGGAGAGGTTACCATACCAGTCTGACGCGCAGTGGGTCCCGGGTTCGATTCCCGGCCAGACATGTATCTGAATGATGAGTTTAGATTCTTGTTCTGGGTCTGGGTGTTTCCGTATTCGTCTTGTATCCATGGTACCCACGACACAGGAGAAAATCATAGTGTGGGGCTATTAGTGTAGCGTGCGTATATGTTGTATTTATAAATTACTCATTTTGAAAACCGAGACGATTCCGATGATATATATTATGTTACAATCCGTCAAGCTGTTAGAGCAGTAAAGCATACTATATACACACGCTCAAAAACATCACTCCTTTCTGACGTAGTCGGGGTACATGTAATAAAAACACCAAGCCGCTTGAACTAGTTCAAAACCGCAGCGGAAAAATAAGAAATGGGTGCGAATTTTATTTCCCGGCATTGTCTCTTTTCCTACTTTCCAGCCACAATAGGGTAGGTTAACGGGGTGAAGTTTTCATCCCCTAGTTAAGAACAAGGAAGACTTTTCATACAAATGTCACTGAAAATGTTATTCTTGTCTTATTTTGTTTTTAGACTAGTACTATCGCGGAATTGATACATTTTAATAATCAACGGGTACTCACGATATGCGGTTTTTGAATTCTTTAAGAATTCTTTTTGCCGATATTTCGACCCAGTTACATGGATCGTGGTCACGGCGAAACTGCGGTGGCGGAGAGAAACCGTTGACAAGCACTACGTCCCTGTAGCCTCGGGCTCAGAATAGGGCTACGGTATCCCCTGCCTGTCGTAAGAGGCGACTAAAAGGGGCTTCCGGGGTTGCAGACGGCTAGAGTGGGAGCTCGAACCGTTCGGTCAGGCAATCCCGGAAAGGACGGCGGTATGTGTGGTCGCATACCGTCGTAAAGACTAGACGGAGCGGTGGGCCCAGCCGCCCATCTGGGAGGAGCCCGATGGGGCAGCGCGCTCGGAGGATTCCGGTTGAAGTCGTTTCGAGATCCCGGAGTCCTCCTTTTCAGCGCCGAGGACGGCCACCGGGGGGGTTTTAGTGCGGTAAAAATCCCACATAACCCTGCGTCGCTCCCACGGCGTCGGGTACCTTTTGAAGGTTTCCCCCTCGAAAACAAAAAAAAAGCACTAATTGTAGATTAACCTATCTACCCTTCGTCTAGTTCGTTTTTCTTTTTTAGGCTCCATATCACGACACACTACACTAACTGTATCTCTACGCACGACACTGCACTTTTTGTGATTTACATAAACTAACCACCTGATTCCACGTTTGCGCTAACTTAAATCCAGTTTCGCCGTGACCACGATCCATGTAACTGGGTCGAAATATCGGCAAAAAGAATTCTTAAAGAATTCAGAACCTTGTCTTATTTGTTAAAGATAATCTAATAGCTTTATTGGTCTCTGAAGATGGCGTACCGTGGTACACAAGATGAATACACAAACACCCAGACCCAGAACATTAATCTAAACTCATCATTCAGATACCTGTCTGGCCGGAAATCGAACCCGGAACCCATCGCGCGTCAGACCAGTGTGGTAACAGCTGCGCCACGCGGGTCGTCATAAATATGTTTTTTACTACAACTCCGTACAAATGTGTTTTTTGCCTTTTTTATAAATACCCGATGACCCGGCGAACTTCGTTTCGCCTAAAAGTCAAAAATTTAAAATTATCAGTGTTCCTCCACTATATTATGCATATTTTTTACATAAAAGCGTTCCCTTTGAACCACTCTATGTATTAAAACAACTGCATTAAAATCCGTAGCATAGTTTTAAAGATTTAAGCATACATAGGGACAGACAGCGGGAACCGACTTGGTTTTATACTATGTTGTGATGATACGGAACTCTACGCGCGCGTCCGACTCGCACTTTGCCGATCTATTTTAATAATTCATTCCATAACTAGACATAACTCTGTTTAAATGGTAGCATTTGTGCTTCGACTCCGGAAGCACCAACGCCACACTTATTGCTTCTAATACCACCATTGATAAGCGCTGCTGTTTTCAAGGATGTGATAAGGGAGGCGTATTTAAACGAGGGATCCAGCATAATCCTCAAGGGTAGCACAGAGCTAGACTCGGATTTGAAGTAGGGCAGCATTGGTTACAGGTAGGGCGGAAGTAAAAATAATATTATAATTGATCTGCCCTCGAAGCACGGGCTCCTAAATCGATCACCTAAAGAGATATAAAAGGGTATTAATTAATTATTATTATTATTATTTTATTTGACTGAAGTAGCAAACGAGCATGCAGTCCACCTGATGGTAAGTGGTCACTGCCGCCCTGCGACATCTGTAATCAACTTCATACAGAACATGGGTTCCATCTGAAGTCAATCACAGATGCGTTGCTACTCCCGAGGACTATGATGGTCGCCTCATGTGAAAGTGTGCCGGCAACCACACCCTTCTATCGAAACGTAAGAAATGCTTCACGCTAGAAATAGGTGTGGCGGTGATACTTCCCTGGTCGAACTACATTGGTTCTACCACCTTAATTTAAAAGGGGTTTTCCCTTTAAAATTAATGAATCACCTAAAAAATAATTAAAATAATTAATTCTGAACAAAACTTGCGCATAAAACCCTTTGCTTAAGTTTGCTGCCCACTGCTGGGCACGGGTCTTCTCTCGGAATGAGAGAGTTTTAGGCCATAGTCCACCGCGCTGGCCAAGTGCGAATTGGTGGACAATTATTTCCAGCGTTTGTCGTGCATTCGTTCCAGTTAGTTCAATTTTAACGCTTGTTAACACTTAAACGTCAATAAGCAAAAATATGTCACGCATTTTATTTCGGGACATAAAAGTAAATCCCTCCAAGTTAATGTAGTCTAAATATCCCCATTGCACCCTAGGGATGACATGTCGCGGTTAATTTACTGCTTGTCTAGTAAGTTTTGTAACAAATATTTTTAATAAATAAACATTTATATTTGATAAAATAATATTTAAAATTTTAAATTAGATCTTAAATTGAAAATAAGCTAACCTTTAATTATTTGATTATGACAAAATGTTAAATTATTAAACATGAATTAAATTTCAAAATTATATGTCTATAAAAATAATAACTTGAATTTAAACAGAAACAAATTGCGAAATTAAATATAAAATATCGAAATATTCAAATTACTGTCCCTAGAATGAGTTCTCAGAATGCTGGCAATATTACCTCGTTGAATAGCAAGGCTAATTCGCAAGTTGAAAGTTAACTAAATTTGAAAATATTATTTATGATATTATAATATAATATTTCATTATAATTCAAAAACAGTTATTACTTATAAATATTTTTATATATTACTTATATATTACAAGGTTATTCCACTCCTGGTGGCTCCGCTCGCACCATAATTTTGAGTATCTATTAAATGTATTAATCAAGGGCATACACTATGCCATCCCTGTAGTTCCGAAATCAGGATAGGTTTGCCTGTCGTAAGAGGCGACTAAAAGGGGCTTCCGGGGTTGCGGGTGGTAATAATAGGAGCTTGAACCGTCCAGCTAGGCGATCCCGGGAAGGAGGGCGGTACGTATGGTCGCATACCGTCGTAAAAACCAGACGGAGTGGTGAGCCCAGCCGCCCATTTGTGAAGATCCCGATGGGGCAACGCGCTCAGAGGATTCCGGTAGCGTTTCTTTGGGGCCCGGAGGGCGGCCGCCAGGTGGTTTTAATACGGTATCCCACATAACCCTGCGACGCTGCCACGGACACTAAGTGATGCCAAATTTTATCGAATGCCAAAACGGTATTTTTGCGTGAGAGTGAAATAACACACACAAATCATCACAAACTTTCGCCTTACGATATTAACAAGAGGTAAGATAAAATAGAGACGTAATTTTTATAAAGATCTATTTGGTTTTTCTTTGTATGTGCTAATGTTCTCCACGGCATTGGAATTGTTGCTATGATCGAATGATATTTCCATAAGAGATAATTTCTCATAAGTGATGATTTGTTATTATTAGGGTTCCGTACCCAATATGCCTGTAGTGCCGGGATCAAAATAGGGCTACCATATTCCCTGCCTGTCGTAAGAGTTGACTGAATGGGGCTTCCGGGATTACGGACGGGAAGAGTCAGCGCTCGAACCGTCCAGCCAAGCGAACTCGTGGTTGACGACAACATGTGTGGCCACTTGCCGTCGTAAACACCAGGAGGCGCAGTATGTACCAATGCACACTGGGTGGATCCCGAAAGGAGCATTGCGCTGGGAGGACTCTGGTTATGTTCCATTGGAGATCTTGGAGTCAGCCACCGAGAGGATTTCAGTGAGGAAAAATCCCACATAACCTGGCGATGCTCCCACAGCG
Source organism: Spicauda simplicius (assembly GCA_949699795.1). Lineage (NCBI taxonomy): Eukaryota > Metazoa > Arthropoda > Insecta > Lepidoptera > Hesperiidae > Spicauda > Spicauda simplicius. Next base: position 5,985,913 of record OX453084.1, read on the forward strand.
TCGGGTACCTTTTTGAAGGTTTCCCCCTCGATAACAACAAAGGGGGTTCCGTACCCAAAGACAATCAAGTAATACATTAATTGAATTCGCCTATCATTACAAGTATCCGAAATAGCAGGCGCCGCTAAGAGTCAGATGGACTGTATGCTCCTTTGCTACTTAAATATTATAGAAAAAAATACCTAAGTATATATTTCCATTATTTATTCCTGATTTAGTTCATTAACAACTACCTAAAACAAATAAAATCGAATAACACTACCACCCTAATATCATGCACGTACAAGTTTCTGCGATTTACGTACACAATAATTCATTTTATTTCCGTAAGTAGTTAAATTTCAATCCCACCGATCCTCTAACGCAACCTAAACACCCCACTGCACTCTAGGGATTATCCGGAGGGATATATCAAGCTTGATTGACTGGGCATTAATGGGTAGTAACGATTTATTGCAGAATGACATGACACACAATTGGTAATAGTAACATAGGACCCATAGGACTTAATAAATAATAATTTATGCACAAAATTATATAAAATTGATTTTTTTTTTTAAATTTAATATATCCATTTCATCATATTTGTATGTTAGAACATGACCACATATAGTTAATGAAACTGTCTATATTATGTTAACCATGCTGATTATACCTATATCTAATGACAAATAAATAATTTTAATTTGAATTTGAATAAATTCTATTTTATATCTATGTCTACATAAAGACGGTAGAATTATTTGTGGCTGCGATAGTACCGACACATGTATCTTTGAAATAGTATCAATTTTTTCAAGTAGGTAATAATAATAATAATAATAATATACTTTATTGTACCCAACAAGGAAAATATTAGAATGAAATCTTAATATTAAAATACAAAAGGCGGCCTTATTGCTCAACAGCGATTTCTTCCAGGCAACCTAAGGTTATAGAGTTAAGATTAAGGTGAAATTAAAGAATAGGAAGAGTGCAAAAATCAGGTTAATGAACTTAGTGCAACGTACAGATTAAGAAAAAAAGTAAAAGAGAAACTTGTTTTTTTTTAAATAACAACAATTTTGAAAAAAGTAAGTAAAGTTTGTTTGGGACCCGTTATAGTCCAAACGCTTTGACTGATAGGATACATACGATGTTTCGTTAAAAATCGTCTCAATTGTCAGCAAAATACGCAGGATTTTTTTAAATGTGTATATGAACTATCCGTTAAATATACGTCAATTGTCAAGCAATATCAAACCATCCTTTTAATAACCATTTCATCGATATAAAAATACACTAAATACACGGTCTCGAACAAAAATGACACCTAAAACTGTCGTCAAATGTACGTAGTTATTTATAGATGGTTATAACAACCATATATTTTTGAGTCTTAAGACGCTTTAAGCAAAAAGCAATAAAATCTTACTACTTGAAATGAGCGCTCAATTCTGAAATTGAGCGCTCTTTTTCACCGGACAGTTTTAAGACGCTTGTATATCTTGAGTTTTCTATATCGATGACCAATTTATTAAAAATAGGAAATTGCTGTTTAAAATAGGTCAATTGTCAATATTTTTTCAAAAGTAAGTAAAGCCGCGAGGCAAAACTAGTCTATAATATAGAAATAGGAAGATGTATCCCTCCGTTTATTTCGGTTACTTAGCGTGTTAAGTGCTCAATGCACTCGGAGTGACTGTCACAACGAATTAACTGTTTGTGCACTAAAAATATCTATATATAATGCGTAGAATTGGACTGTCTGTCTGTATTCTGTAACTTAAAATATGCCGTTTTTAAATTGCATGTTTTGGATAACAGAGTGTGAAAATCATTTTTTGTTTGAATTCGTAAATAGAAAAAAAAACTTGAGAGGTGTCAAGGGACACCCGGATGGAACGAAGTTCCTTTCGATTAATTAGTGAAGGAATTATAATAAAATTTTATTTTTTATAAGTAAAAATATTTTTTTTATTATTAACAAATATAATGTAATATAAACTCAATCAGTAGGCGAAATACAAATGAAAATTATCTGGCTTGCTTTCTATAAGAGAGAGAGAAAGAGACAGACAGAGAAACATGCGCAGGCCGCACAGCTTACAGTAGCTTACTATACCAAAAAGTGTCGTGTCAACTTTTCGTAACAATTTTTTCCGTCTAGCCCCCTTTCACAACGCGCGATAAGGAACTTCGTTCCAAAAATTTTTAAGTATTTATTTCGGACTGAATTTGTGGCTCCAGAGCAGTGGTAGCCTAAGTGTTGAAACTTGCCCTCTCGATCGGGAGGTCTGAGGTTCAAATCACTGATTTTTCAAAAAAATATGTGCCTATTAGAAATTAATTGTCACTGCTTTACGGTTGATGCTTTCCATCAACCAAAAAACTTTCTCACAGGTTTGTGAAGTCTACCAATTCGCACTTGGCCAGCGCGGTTGACTATGACCTAACGGACTCCCTCATTTTGCGAAAAGACCCGTGCGCAGTGCCGGATTAGGTAAGCCAGCGCGGGGCCTGTAGCTAATTCTGACAGGAATCCCATAAGGCCATAAGTAAGGGTATTAAATAAAACAAAATTGTTACAAGTAATCTTTTCTGGATTTAATCTCAAAATTTAGAGATGACACTTTCTATTTCTACTTCATTCAGTTTAAGATTTTCAGGATAGCAAGGCTAGTAAAATAAAAATAGATGTTGGGCCGCGGGGCCCTTCTAGTCGCGGGGCTCGTAGCATTTGCTACTCTATGTGGGTAATCCAGCACAGCCCGTGCCCAGCAGTGGGACAACAATGGATTGGCAATTATACGGTGCACAATAAAATTAATTATATATTTCCAAATTATATTCAATTAGCAAAATTAAAGCATTTTTTTTTATTTGTGTGTGTGTGTGTTGGTTTTCGGACTGTACAACAATACTGGGTAAATTCTTAATAATTACAACATTAGACATACCTACAGAAAACTAATTAAATTCACGTTATATTTATCAATGTATTTTAAAAATATAAATATGGCCGTTTATTACGATATTTTTACTCAAGAATGCCATAAAATGGTAGCCATTTTGAAATCATACCGACATTAATTAAATTAATACAGATGCACACTATTTATTATATTTGTGGACGAACGCCACAACCGGATCCACAGAGACCTCTCTGATTACACTTGATTACCCGCCGTCACTCAGGGAACTATGCACTCTTGCATCCAAATAAAACAACTACAATATCGAAGAGCTCAAAATTTTATTAAACCGTAACCTTATATATTGCTACACCGATACTTCACCACCGCGTTTCAGCACACGAGTAAGCGCCATCTATTGCGTCGTGGTGATAACAATGTTACAAGTGACATCTAGTGACTAATTACTGTGTTAGTGTTGTAAACATTGATTAATGCACATTGAACATACCGCCCACCATGGACAGAACGTCCATCTCCTTAACACAAAATTCTCGTAATCTTAAATTGCTTTAATTCTACCGCCCACCATGAAGTAATTCGCACAAAATTCAAGGGGGTTTCAATACCAGAGGACTGTATACATTTTTTTACAATAATAATAGTTGGACTAAAGCAACTATGTAAAAGTTATACTCAACTGCTATACAACTAACAATTTTGGTGAGCAATATTCCGTTAACTATAAGAGAACACAATATCAAACAAATTAACAATATGCTAGATGACACTACAACATTCAGTGTAACTATAAGGAAAGCTATTACAAATAAAACTTATAAACTATATTAATCGTTATGCTAACGACTAACCAAAAATAACATAACAATTCAATTTGTGACAGGCAATATAATTAATTTAGACACAGGTCTTTTAATAATTGAGTCATTGCAACGCAAAGATACAACTCTCGTCACCTGGTCCGGACCAGGATGTTTATCAACAATCAGCCCATAGAGCCACCTGGCTGGAGGTAAATCATCTTCAATGACCAGTACGACATCACCCACTTTTGGTTCAGGAATACAGCGTGACCATTTGTGTCTATGATGGAACTGTGTGAGGTATTCATGCGACCATCTACGCCAAAAATCTTGGACAAGTCGTTGAGTATAAACAAGACCTTTAGCTCCTTGTTAGCTCCTACAAAGGTAGTGCCGTTATCACTCCAAAGTTCACTACAATGGCCACGTCTAGCTGTAAAGCGTTTGAAAGCGGATATAAAAGTTTGAGAAGTCATATCGCTCACGACTTCCAAATGAATCGCTCGAGTGGTCATGCACACAAATAAACATATATATCCCTTTGTAGAGTGATAACCACGACCCTTTGTAGGTCTAACGCCAATTGGACCGGCATAGTCCACGCCACTATGGAGAAAAGGTCGGCTAGCGTTCACTCTAGATGAAGGCAACTGTCCCATTAAAGGATGCTTGGGTCGAGCAGAATGGCGGATACAAATCACACACTTATGAATGTATTGCCTAACAACCCCCTTTGCATTAATGATCCAATATTTGGATCTTAAATAATTGAGCACCAACTGAGGTCCACCGTGTAAAGTACGCTCGTGGGCATCAGCTATTAAAAGGGTAGTAAGATGTGATTTGTGAGGGATAATTACAGGATGCTTCATATCCTGTTCAATATTAGCCCTTTGCAACCTTCCACCAACTCTCAAAACCCCATCCTGATCAAGATAAGGATTCAGTGAGGTAAGATTTCCCCGTTTATCTATTTTCCTTATTTTGTTTAAACTATCTATTTCTTCTCTGAAATTTTGTAATTGACATATTTTTATGCATGATAATAAAGCTTCATTAATTTCTGTAAATATTAGATTAGGTTTAAAATTAGTTTTAGTTTTAAGTTTCAGGAATCTTCTACAGTACGCGATTACTCGGGTAAGTCTATTTAACGATGAAAATTTGGAAATTATATCTTCAGAACTACAGGTAAGTGTATTTGTAAATATTTTTGTCTTTATTTCTAATTCTGTTTGTTTTATTTCTCCTTTGTTGTAATGTATTTGTTTATTTTTCAACCATTTAGGACCAGACTTCCACAACTCTAAATTTGCAAACGCTGATGGTAAAACGCCACGTGACGCATAATCTGCAGGGTTGTCGATGGATCGGACGTGTGACCACTGATGAGCATCCATAGTAGTGAGTATCTCAGATACCCTATTGGCCACGAAAGTCTTCCACCTACTAGGATGACTCCTGAGCCACGCCAGTACAACAGATGAATCCGTCCAGGCGTGGATGTTTTCTTTCGCAAGTCCTAAGGTTTTTGAGATCTCATGAAGTAACCGAGCAAGCAAGACCGCACCACAGAGTTCCAACCTTGGAATGCTCACTTGCTTTATTGGGGCCACTTTGGTCTTGGAAGATAACAAAATTACATGAACGACTCCATCACAATCGACTACTCTGGCATAAACAACGGCTGCATATGCGGCATTGGATGCATCACAAAATCCTTGAAGTTCCAGTGACGCATTATCGTGCGTTCCTAGCCACCGATGCATACGAAAATGGGTTAGGTGAACAAGAGTATTACGGAATGCTAACCACTCTTGCAACAAATGAGAAGGAAGTTCATCGTCCCAATCTATACCGGTCAGCCAAATCTTTTGAATAAATATTTTGGCTGTTACTATGACCGGTGCAAGCCAACCCAAAGGATCGTATAGCTTCGCAATATCAGAGATTACCTTTCGCTTTACAACAGGAGTTTCTAATTCAGGAAGTTGTACAGTGTATTGAAATTCATCTGTAGTTCTGTTCCACGTTAAACCTAAAATTTTAAGTACTTCATCTGTTTTAATTTCTAAACTATCTTTTATTCCCGATTCTTCTTTTATTTCCTTCAAAAGTTCTTCATTATTGCTTGACCATTTCTGCAATTGAAAGCCACCCCGATTTAGCATCTGATTAATATTCTTATAAATTTGTACGCCTTCAGCTACAGACTCACAACCTGTCATGAGGTCATCAACGTAAAAGTCCTTCAGCACACGCTCGGTGACCGTCGGAAAGTCTCGACCCTCGTCATATGCTAGCTGCTGTGGCGCTCTCACAGCAAGATAAGGCGCCGAAGATGTGCCGAATGTGACGCGTAGCAAGCGTAGATGCAACAAATCGAAGTCTGATCTCTCACGCCATAGAAGACGTTGATAGTCAGCATCTTCTTGAAATACTTTAACCTGTCTGTACATCTTCACAATGTCGGCTACTAGAGCGATAGGATGGCGACGCCATCGCATAATAATATGTCTCAGCTCAGGTTGAAGTGTCGGACCTACTAACAATTGATTGTTAAGTGATACACCATTGCTATCGAGACAAGAGGCATCGAAAACGACCCTCAACTTGGAAGTACTTTTGTCATTCCTCACTACAGCATGGTGTGGCAAATACACGACACCAGATTTTCTAATTTGTGAATCTGGAACTCGTTCCATGTGGCCCAAATTTATGTACTCCTCAATTACCTTTGAGTACTGATTTCTGAATTCTGGGTTATAATGGAACTTCCTTTCTAAAGCATAAAAACGTTTACGAGCAATATTTTCTGTGTTGCCATATTTACACGACGGGTCTTCGTGTCTGAAAGGTAACTTGACCACGTATCGTCCGGATTCGTCTCTGATGGTTGTTTCAGAAAATATTTGTTCGCACCTTTGTTCGTCAGCGGTCAGATGTTTCTTATATAACAATTCTTGGTCTGACTCTAACTCCCAAAACCTTTTCAAAAGGTCATCGTCATTAATTTGAGTATGCAAACCTACAACTACATTGTAAGACTTCTCAGTACCATGGTGATCGGGATCGCGTATGTTACCAGAAAGAATCCAACCGAGTGTCGTCTTTTGAGCGACTGGAGTTCCCGGTGGCCCTTTGATTACACCTTCCAACAAAATCTGGCCATACACGCCTGCTCCTAAAATCAAATCTATCTTAGATGGCACACCATATGACGGATCTGCCAAATCCATGGTAGAGAGTGTTGATAGAACCGAAACTATCTTCCTTTCGGGAAGCAATGCCGTAAGCTTACTAAGGACATACGCCTTCGTACTCAAAACAAAAGAAGGGTCTAGACGTGAGTGAAATTTAAAATTAACCATTGCTCGAGAGGGTAAAGTACCGCTCTCCTCATCGCCTAGCCTGGATATGTGGGCTCTGGTAGGAATCTTCTTCAAACCAAGAAGCTGAACGGCTGATTCTGTAATGAACGAAGCCTGAGAGCCTTGGTCAATCAGTGCCCTCAAAACTACCGTGGTTCCGCTCTTCGACTCGACCTCCACTAATGCCGTGGCCAATAAAGACTGGCTGGGAAAATCGGAAAAACAAGATACAACATTAGTGGACTCAACGGGTGAACTAGATGTTGCCGCAACAACATCGGCGACTGACTTCTCATAGTCAGTTGATTTAGAAAGGTTTTTCGGATGCAAAAGTGAATGATGTCGCTTCTTACATAAACGACATCTTGTAAACTGGCGGCAATTGTAAACAGTGTGATTTTTTCCTAGGCAGTTAAAACAAATTTTATTAGTGCGGGCAAACTCGCGACGAGAGTCTGTGTCTTGCTTTGCAAATTCTTTACAATTATACAATCTGTGATCTCCAGAGCACAAAACACAAGATTCAGAGGCAATATGAAACGTTTTGACATTATTCTTATTAACAATTGGCTTAATTAATTTGGGATCTAAATACTCTAAAGAACGAAACCTTGACTCTAAAAATATTTTAAATTCGTTAAAGGTTGGTAAGTTATCACATGCGCTAATTTGTGATTCCCATAACTTCCGAGAATCAAAATCCAATTTGGAGCTAATAATAAAAATAACAATTACATCCCATGAATTTACATCTATTCCTAAAGTACGTAAACCCTGCAAACAATCTACTGTGTTGTCTAGTAACCCCTTAATTGCCGCAGAGGACTCCTTAGTAAGGACAGGTTGATTTATCAATCGCTTTAACATGTTGTTAGACAAAAACCTTTTGTTGTTATAGCGCTTCGTTAAAGTAACCCAACATTCCCTATAATTAGTCGCTGTAACAGGTGTATGTCTGAGCAACTGTTCAGCTTCCCCCGATAGATGTCCTTTTAAATAGTGGAGCTTCTGGACATCATCAAGAGCTTCATTCTTATCGATCAACGATAAAAACAAATCACGAAAGGAAGTCCACTCGGTGTATTGCCCCGAGAAATTAGGCAAACTTATTTTAGGCAATTTTACATTTAAATTATTAGTTTTTAAGTTTGATTGTTTTATTTCTACTGGATTATTGTGAGTCTCAAAGTTAATCATATGTTGTTTTAATTCTGTTTTATATTCTATGTAAATTTCTTCAGTTTTTTCATATATATCTGTTGTAAAATAAGTATTTTTATCTAAATCTATTTTTGATGAATTTTCTATTATGCCTTTATGTGTTTCTACAAAATCTTTCCATTTTTGTTCTAATGATTCTGCCCTTGTTTGTACATAAGCCTCTGTAATTCGCTCTTTTGGTGATTTCCTAAAATTAATTTGAGATTTTTCTATGTTCTTTTTGCATTCTAATTGTACTCTGATTAATGATTCCATTGTTTACTTTATTGATGTAACTATGATTAAAACCAAATTATACTAAGTGTTTTTACAAAGTTGAAAATTTTACAAGTGTTTTGGTGTTACAAAAAAATTAAAAATCGGGCATGGATTCCCCGTCAGAACACTTTTTACGAAATTATTCTAAGTTCTTAAATTACCACTGAAATGTTATAAGTTTAAAACTGCCAACTAATAAAGTTCAATATTGCACTTCAAATAAATTAACACTGGAATTTTCTAAGTTCACAACTGCTAACAAATAAGGTCTAATTTTGCACTGAATAAATCACTTTAATTGTACTCACAATTCACTGCCAAACCTCCTTTCTTACTGCAAGTGGCGCCCCCTGTCGGTAACGCCTGTTTGCATGAATTTCCTGATTCCACTGGAACTGCTTCTGTTCTGGTATCGCCAAACCAGTCAAACTTCCCTCCTCCGTGCCCCGGGTAGCACTCCAGCCCAGCAGTATTTCACCACTGGTGGTCCGCCGAAGTGCGCAAAAATCAGAGTCTGGTCCAAAACTTCAAATGTATCCGGCTCGAAGGACCAATGGACGAACGCCACAACCGGATCCACAGAGACCTCTCTGATTACACTTGATTACCCGCCGTCACTCAGGGAACTATGCACTCTTGCATCCAAATAAAACAACTACAATATCGAAGAGCTCAAAATTTTATTAAACCGTAACCTTATATATTGCTACACCGATACTTCACCACCGCGTTTCAGCACACGAGTAAGCGCCATCTATTGCGTCGTGGTGATAACAATGTTACAAGTGACATCTAGTGACTAATTACTGTGTTAGTGTTGTAAACATTGATTAATGCACATTGAACAATTTGTAATCGAATGTCGTGTTGCATCAATATACATAAAAACTTAAATCACACCGAGACTTGATATCAAAATGGTAATAACATAAAAATATCGTCACATGTATAAAATTATTTATAAAAATCTGGGCGTAAAAATATTTTTAATGGGAACAGTAGATGGTTGTACAACCAAGTCAAAATATATGGACAAATAGGTCACTATTAAAGAATGAAAGATGGATTAAAAGAAAAGATAGATAAATGTGTCCTCAAAAGATATTAGGCAGGCTGCGTGCGTGCGACTGTTGTCGTAAAATCGCAAATTCACTTTTTAATGCTCATATCGTAAAATAAATTAATTCATAATTTTTAAATCCAATTAAATTACACTCTTTGTCAGTAAAATTGCGTTGAATTAAATAATTCGAAGGGAAATTTTACATTATAACTGAAGTTCAAAACATTTAATTTAAAGTAAAGAATTGTTTTACTGAGTATTTTTACCCTATGCTGTAAAAGTGATAGGTAATCTTAAAACACATTTTCTAACTTTTATTTACAATTTTAATTTCCACACATAAAATAAAGACCTCACCGGATCGGACCGGATCAACACACCACACATTTTTATTTTTATACTCAATTGGTAGGTTGAGTATTAAAATCAAATCCCCTAATCAAAATATATTATGTCAACAGTCTAAAGACTCGCACTTGGCCACCGCAGTGGACCATGTAGGTACCTATCTATAAAGGTATACAGTTGACTTAATAAAACACTTAGATTTTAGAAACCGGGCGGAAAAATCTAGTACGTTAATAAATATTGAATACATAATTATATTTCCGAATTCACATTCAGACATTTTTAGCTAATTTAATAATAACAAAAATATCTGGCTCTTTAATACGGCATATCACCGAAAATTTACGACCTCGCAGCTCTTATGCCTACGTTTAAAATTATTTACATGCTATATTGAACCGTAAATCATTTCAGAAATCTTACGACAGTTACAGACAAACTATTAAAATTTTACTGTCATAATTTTATGTTCATGAAATATTTTTATAAGCTGTATTTAATTTAGATAAGTGGAATATTATTGGATGTTATTTCCTGGATACTTAGTAAAGTTAAAAATAATGTTCGTTTTATTATTTAATAAGACATATTTTGTACAGCTCGAATTTACTTAATTTACAATATGCAAATAAAGCAGAAAATGGAACATGATAAGTTAATCATTCTTAATCTCTTTAAATTTCATTTCTACTGTTGCTACTTTACTACATCCTTGTCTGTTTAATACTTCAGTTAGGTATAAAGGGGGAAACCAATACTATATGACAACATGGAACAATAACAAAAATATATATATCAATTGTATTTTTTACATAAAGGTATAATATTAAGAGTAGGGAAAGGTCACGATTGCCTACAAGCGGAATCTTCTGAGAGAAGAGAGAAATAGAATAGTCACTGCGGTCTTCTCTCTCTTCTGAAGGACAGTTGGAAACTCGGCTTCCCTGGTCTATCTTTTTTTTTAAATATATAAGGATATTAATTGCTTTTTACGGCTTTGGATTCTTGGCTTTATGCCATAACTCTAGTCTAGTCTTTCATCCTAGTAAGTTAATGCCTTACAGATACCTTATCAATACAGATTATATTAAAAACTAAAAAATTAGATTATATAAATACCCAACATGTCACAAGTTTGCAACCCGCCTAATATTAAAAATAACCGTCCAACTTCAATAAACACTTGAATATACGGCAGACATCTTAATTTCACATAAAAATAAATTTATGGCGTCCCTCAAAGAGAAACAATTTATGTCTATTTTAAAATACTTGTACCATTTTGTTAGAACCGTTAAATATTATGATTGCGTCGTGTAAATCTGTCGAGGATCGTGTATTGAGTGTGTCAAAAAAGTAGAAATATGAGTAGAAAAAGTAGATTTCGGCAAATTTTGGAGACTAAATAAGGGTAACCTATGTTAATTATTTTTATGTCACTTCTACACATTTTCGAAATAAGTCGCTATTTGCCATATTAAAAATTGGTTCTTTCATTCTTGGCAATAGTATTCCAGTGATATTCCTGAGAGCTCAATCAAATTTTTACAACTTGAGTGACCGGAAACTGCTTTTAAAAACGTAGTATATTGTCTAGCGAGTCAAAAAACAACTATTTTGTGCTAGAAAAGGACAAACAATGTTTTTTCAGTGTTTCGTACCCAAAGAGTAAAAACGGAATCCTTTTAGTAAGGGCACATTCCAGAAGACGCTCACAGAGCCCAATATCACTCCAAGAGTGCGTTCCATTAGACGTTCACAAAGATCACGCTCACGGCCGCAGTTTTTCCCGTTCCACTAGATTGTGAGCGTCACTGACATAATCTCTAGTGGAACGATCACTTCGACCCACCTTATTAGATAGGTCGTCGAGAGCTTTCCGTGGGCGTAAGTCATGACGTCATGAGTGACGTATTCGCCGCGACCACAACGACCGCGGTGTCTTATGGAACGATGTTTTGGGCGTTTGGGGCCGTCTTCTGGAACGCGCCCTAAGAGTCCAGTCTGTCAGTCTGGCTGTCATGGCCACATGTCAATTTCACACATGATGCATTTCTGTTGCTAGTTGCTACTATAACAGCACATACTAAAAATAAAATAAATATTTACGGGTAACTCCCATACAAGAATATTGTTTTTCTGCTCGATCAGAACACGTGACAGCGTGTTGCCAATTTTTCAATTTTTTTTTAGCTGTTTTGTTTAGATACGTACGATAATACGGATTAAACAGTACGGAACCCTTCGTACGCACGTCTGATTCGCACGTAGTCTGATTGACATCAGATAAAAACCCTTGTTTTTATGAAACTGATGTACACGGACGGCAGTTACAACTTACAATCAGGTGGACAGCATAAATGACATCTTAAATGTATTAGAAAAAATACTTGACTCTCGCAACTCTACCAAGTGCTTTACATAAGTAGGTATGAAGTAATATACCTATTTTTTATTGCTCAATAATAAATGACATCTTAAATGTACCTATTAGAAAACTACTTGATACTCTACCAAATGCTTTAGATAAGTAGGTATATAGTAGGTCAACGGCAGCGGTCCGTTGGAGATCCCGGTGTCCTCCACACAGGGCCGAGGATGGCCACCGGGGGGGTTTTAGTGTGAAATCCCACATAACTCACATCAAAAAAAAAGGTATATAGTAGGTACTATACCTATTTTTTATTGGTCGATAGTTTGCGAAAATGCGGATGCACCTTCCTGAGAATCCTGGTGACGCTATTGAACTAAACATACTTACTTTTATTTATACTTATCTGATAAGATTTTATAAAAAAAATGATTTTTTTAATATTTTGTTTTGTATATACTATAAATAGATTAATAATTATGAATAAAATGTATAACTAATAAATGTTAAGACATATGAAAAAAACTAAACATACAAACTATAATTGAACAAACAAACAAACAATTTTTATACTCAAGTATAAACTAAACATATTTTATCAACAAGGAAATTAAATAAAAGATCATAAATAAAATAAACTAAGACAGGATATAATTTTATTTGATGTTCCGCCTTCAATATTCGTGTCGCTTGTTTCAAATGACGCTGAACTAATAAGCAACGTCTAATTTTACCCTGAGTATTATCAGATTTATGCTGTGGTATATATACATGAGTAGTGATAGCCTAATGGCTGAAACTTACCCTCTCAATCAGAAGGTACGAGGTTCAAACCCAGGCACTGATTTAAGTGCGTATTAGAAATTAATTGTCACTGCTCGGTGAAGGAAAACATCGAGAAGAAATCTACACACCCGAGAGTCGTTAAAAAAAAGTTTTCGGAGGTGTGTGAATTCGCACTTGGCCAGCGCCGTGGACTATGGCCTAAACTCTTTCATTCTGAGAGAAGACCCGTGCCCAGCCGTGGGACAATAATGGGCTGAACCCTATACGTATAACTTACATTTGATATTTAAAGCACTCTTAATATTTTTGGTAAACCTGGTTTAAAAGATTAAATTTTGAAACAGTGGCATATCATTTAGGTAATGAGACATTTTTTTTTATAATTACAGGTAGATTTTATCCAAGAAAAATTCTAAAGTCAACTTGTGCCCTCAGGCTACATACTACAAGCATGACGCATTTCTTGCGTTTCGATAGAAGAGTGCGGTTGCCGGCACACTTTTTAATGAGGCGACCATCATAGTCCTCGGGAGTAGCGACGCTTCTGTGATTGACTTCATATAGAACCCATGTTCTGTATGAAGTTGATTACAGATGTCCATGAGCGGCAGTGATCACATACCATCAGGTGGACTGCATTGCTCGTTTGCTACTTCAGTCAGATATACCTAATAAAAAAATCCCGAATTTTAAAATAATAACACTTGTTATATGTCTAATGCTTGTCATTTCATTTTGAAGTATCGTTTATTTTTGTTTTTATAATAATTCATTAATTAAATATTAATAGGCAAGGTTATACCGTCCATCCATCAGTTTCCACGACAAACATAATTTGATTCCTCTAAATCTCGCTATATAGAAATGGGGCGGAACTAATTGGCCAGAGCGATGCTAATTTTATTACGTTTTATTCGTAAACTAGTTGTATGTTGCTATTTGATGTTAACATATGTGCACCGCGGCTTACGATTTAAAAATGTAACTTAACTTCCACATGTTTTAAAAAGTAATAAAAAAATGAAATTTGAACCTCTGAGATCCTAATTAACCGTCCAAATTTGCCTTTCCCCAATCTTAATAAAAATGTTAGTACTTAAGTCCTCGTCCCTGTAGTTCCGGGATCAGAATAGAGCTACGGTATCCCCTGCCGGTCGTAAGAGGCGACTAAAAGAGGCTTCCGGGGTTGCGGGCGGGAAGAGTGGGAGCTCAAACTGTTCGATCAGACGACCCCGGGCAGGACGGCGGTTTGCGTGGCCTCATACCATCGTAAAGATTAGACGGGGCGATGGGCCCAGCCGCCCATCTGAGAGGAGCCCGATGCGCCCCAACTCGCTCAGAGGATTCCGGTTGCGTTCCTTTGGAGAATTCGGAGTCCTCTTTATAGCGCCGAGGACGGCCACCGGGAGGGTTTAGTGCGGTAAAAATCCCACATAACCCTGCCCGCTTTCACGGCGTCGGGTACCTTTTGAAGGTTTCCCCCTCGAAATAAAAAAAAAGTACTTAAGTCCATCCATTACTACAAAATAATCTGAACAGTAACGCCTAAGACCTTCCCCTCTTAATGCGTAACGAACAGTATCCTTATCATGAGCACTTTATTTTTGCAACAAAAATTCTAGATGTGCTTGTCTCTGCGTATCAAAGAAAATCTATATTATATTCTTTCAGGTAAACGCAGCTTTCGAAGAGCTACGAATACGAGCGAGAGCGGGCAGCGGGCGTTTACCAAAACTTGAGATACTGCGCGCCGCCATACAACACATCGAGAGGCTGCAGGCTGCGCTCCGAGCGGCTGCAGTGGTGAGCAAATGCTGCAGGTTTTAGCTTTTTATGTAAACGCAGCGTTCAAAGAGTTTCGAATACGACCGAAAGCAGGTAGCGGGCGACTACCGAAACCGGCTCGCAGTATCTCAAATACAAAACTTTGAACGGCTGCAGGCTGCGCTCCGAGCAGCGACAGTGGACAAGTTTTATTTATTAACATTATTTTAACTATTATATTTGGGACAACTTGGTAGAATTCTGAGTATATTGTAATGTACTCGTAACTTAAGCATGTCTCGAATTGCATAGAGACCGAACCAACGGAAATTACATGCTATAAGCGGTAATATCGATACTGATAATATCGAGTACTGTATTACTATTCACTACTACACTATCACCGCGTTTTGCTTTACGAAAACTGCCGGATTTACAAATTACTTGGTTGAATGAATTTCTGCGTGACACAGGCTGACAGTATTTTTTTGTATTATTTGACAATTTTTAATAATATATTGTTTGATTGATTCTAATGTTAAATTTTATTATTGATTTACAATTAATTAATTTATATAGATATTTTGACATCTTGTAATTTTTTGACAATTTTATATTGTAGTTTGTCTTTAATATTACCATTTAAATGATATTTGCATGCCTAATAGGTAAATAAGAGGACTTAAAAATTTATGTAACATAAAATTGTACCTTATTTTGGCAAATAAAGAGGATTATGATTATTATGAATGATATTAGCACGGATGAGCTCAATGACACATTCACGCATTTTTCTTATTTCAATAACACAACGGCGATAATGTCGACTTTATACTGCTTTACCAGGATCACTCAGCTGTTTGCTAGTTTATAAGTTTACCCATAGTCGCACAAACATGTCGCTACTTCGAAACAAAAGGGCCACAACTTGAATAGACTTATTTTTACAGGAGAGCCATTTAAATCGCGGCTTTGCACTGATGTTGCGTAAATTTGAAAATACAAAAAAGACGTCAGTAGTGTTTTTATCGCGGATAGTGTAAAATTCATGGGAATCTTTTAAAAGAAATATAACCAACAAAATTTGATTTTTTACAATAAAAAGGGATTTTGGATATTTTTGATTTGTAGCCCTTTTGTTTTGAAGTACCTAGCGATGTGTAATTGTGTATACCAGATATAAAATAGGAAGAGTAACAAAACAAAATAGAAGTCATTTTCGGTTTGTAATCTACTGAGTCTTCTGTATCGGAACGGTGTATTCTGAATTAATCGGAGGTTGTTGTCAACCCATTATTGTCCCACTGCTGGGCACGGGTCTCCTCTCAGAATGAGAGAGTATTAGGCCGTAGTCCACCGCGCTGGCCAAGTGCGAATTGGTGGACTTCACACACCTCCGAGAACTTTTTTTTTTTAAAGAACTCTCGGGTGTGTAGGTTTCCTCACGATGTTTTCCTTCACCGAAAAGCAGTGATAATTAATTTCTAATACGCACATAATTTTAGAAAAATCAGTGGTGCGTGCCGGGGTTTGAACCTCGGACCACCCGATCGAGAGGGCAAGTTTCAACCATTAGGCTCAATCGGAGGTACATAGCTATAAATTACAATTGTTCGCAACATGAATTTTAGAAGTCAATTGTGTCGCAGTCATATTATGTACCTACTCGAAATCCTTGTGGCAATATTTCGCGCCAATCATAGTATTACTACGCAAATGGAAGTCCACTAAAATACGCAATTAAACCCCAAGTAAATTATTATCGATTATGTCGATTTACCAATGCCTCATAACGTAGCTATATTTTGTACATGTTTTCCACTTCATTTACAAGAAACACTCCATATAATTAATAACACTTAGTATCTGTATCGAGGCAAAATGATAACTTCTCACAAGGTAAAAATCGGAACAAACTCACCAAAACTCGTACTTATCCACACGAATTGGTCACTCTTTAGCTTAGAACTTCACGCCCTCATGTGGCCCCCTGACAGCCTTATTCACACCTGAGATGAAGTCTGTAATCCCGAGACATGCTGCGCGATCTGCCTATTTCGCTTACGATAATGTCAAACGAGGTACATTATTTTTCGAACACGAACTCGGACTCGTCACTCCATCTATCCAAACTTGTTTGTATTACAAAAACTTTATGAGTTGTGGGCAAATGAATCTTTATCCTAATTCTGATAACGAAGGCAGTACGGTGGGGCTCGTGATCAAACGCAGCGATTTCGACTTCACGTGGCCACCACCAAACACTCTCCCGTTCCCAAATTCGAATCCAACGCCATGATGGCTATCGTCCATCTTTTTTTCTCTTTGACAGTGACACTTGTCAAATCTAACCACGTTAAATCGACTTCGCTAAGGAGACAATGTCAACCTGACGTTTTCATTCATCGGCAAGAGATGGCGCTACATGTCGACGATGTGACTTAAACATATAGTTATAAAATTTTGTTATTAAATTTATTATATTCATCAGGATCAACAATAAATATTCATCTCATATTGATTACAAAAAGCAATGCAAAAAAATTGCATCCGATCCTGCAAATAGAATCCTTTGCGATTCGACTCCGGAAGCACTACCGCCACACCAGTGGACAGTATGCTCGTATCTTTCCGTAATATTTATAAAAAAACAACCATTGCCTTTCGTTTTCACCCATCGTACAAAATTGGAATCATTTCTAGGTGTTTCGATTATATTTTTGAAAGTTTTACAACGAATCCATTTGAAGTTTTTGAAGTATTTTTGTCAAATTCTCCCGCCACCACCTTATTTTCTAGCAGAAAAAAATCACCTGGTATTAAGCCGTAATTTCCCCCCAACTAGATGGCATTTACCTAACGGTATTTATCCATTTATCCCGACCCCTTCTCACACGCAATGAAATGTCCCGTAATAAAATAAAGGCAAGCGTATCCATAACACTTAGCTAGTGAAATGATATAATTATCCTTTACCAAGAAATGAAATGTGATTCGCATCTGATATTTGCCATTCTACAAATATAACTGCTCGTTTATTTTCTATTTCAATATAAATGCAGTCGCTTACGAACCCATGATAGCATCATCTATATGAAGGTTGGAATTATCTTATTTTCTTCTAAATGTGCCCCGCGGTTTCAACCGCATTTAAAATTATCGCATTAATATTATAAATGCGAAAGTTTGTAAGGATGTATGAGCAGGGCCGCCTTAGACTATGCTGGGGTCCTTGGGCACACGAGAATTCGGGGCCCTTTTGGTATAATTCTAAAAGGGGCCCGACGACATTCGTGCAACGAGAAAAGAGTAATGCGCCTGACCATAATATTTTGATTTTAAATGTGAGAAAAATTGTCGGCCCTTCGGGGTCTTCTGAGGATGAGGGCACTGGCCTCGAGTGCCCTTATGATAAAGACGGCATTGTGTATGACTATTTAATACTTTTAGGTTCCCGTATCCAAAGGGTAAAAATTTATGTCTAATAACTTGTCTTGACTTTCGCAACGACAGTTCAAGTTGAATACTTCAACGGACCTGGGACGTGACCTTGGTCGTACAGTCCGCCTTAGGACCAAGCCAGTAACGATCGAACTTGTCGCATACGACCGTAATTCGTGCGACCGTCCGTCGTAACGTGAATGCCCACTTTAAGAATGACTTGAACGCCCGCGAGGCGGTGCAATTACCATGCCGATCTGACACACAGTGGGGTCCGGGTTCGATTCCCGGCCAGACAGGTATCTGAATGATGAGTTTAGATTCTTGTTCTGGGTTTGGGTGTATTCGCCTTTGTGTGTGTACGTGGCTCACACGACACAGGAGAAAATCCTACTGTGGGGCTATGAGTGACGAAAGCGTTAGCGTCCGTATATCTGCTTATCACCAGACTGTGTCTGTCCGTATATCTGCGTGTCACCAGGCTGTATCTCATAAACCGTGATAGCTAGACAGTTAGGGTTGCCACCCGTACTTTATTATAAAGTATTGTACTTTATTCGGAGCAATTGTACTTTATACTTTACTAGCTGTGCCCGCGACTTCGTCCGCGTATTAAAAAAGTATTATTACACGACGATATAACGACGCAAAAACAAATAACGCTGCATACAACCACTCGGAAGGGAGCAAGATACCTCGTACTACGAGGCTCGTAGTGCTACACCCCTCCGCGTCCCTCGCAAGCAACGCCCTCCTCCTTGCAGCGTCATGTTTTGCACATCATGTGGCGAGGCTGAATTTTATATCGGCGTTATTTTAAAATTGTCATATCTTATAAGATGTTCATTGAAATTAAGTGATGTCAAAGACAATTTTGTTCACAATTAAATACTCTTTATCAACAACACATTTATTTGGACAAAGATTAATATTATTACGTTGATACAACTCTTAACTAATTTCGACCGAATTTGATTACCATGAAAACGGTTCTAGTGAGTTATTCTTAAAAGATAGACATATACTGTCGCGGACATTTTTTTAGATCATTTCAAGAGAAATAATTCTTTCATACATATATTTTCGGTATCTTGTACCGTTTTCGCAGCGCACGCAACAGAAGGCCTCAAGGATGAATAATTTTCCCCGTTTTTTTCACATTTTCAATTATTTCTTCGCTCCTAATAGTTGCAGCGTGATGTTATATAGCCTATAGCCTTCCTCGATAAATGGTCTATTCAATACAAAAAGAATTTTTAAATTCGAACCAGCAGTTCCTGAGATTAGCGCGTTTAAACAAACAAACAAACTCTTCAGCTTTATATATTAGTATAGAGTATAGATGAGGAAAATAAAGTACGCGAAAATACTTTATTTGGTATATCTGGGATTTAAAAGTTTGATTATAATCAGTAAACTAAAATTACTTTAATCACAAGGTTTCCGTGGCTACCTTATTTAGAAAGTAGTAGAACATTTACATTTGGTGACCTTTTTTTAAAAAATATGGGCGCCAAGTTACTATCTACATTTTTTTTGCCTACTATCACCTCACACAGTTCTAAATGTATCCCGGAGCTAAAAAATAAGTAATAATATAAATAGTACTTTATTTTGAAGCTACGTACTTTTTTCTTTATACCTTTTGTAGCCAATGTACTTTAATCGTTGAAAAAAAAGTTGGCAACCCTATAGACAGTAGATAGCGGCAGCACAATCACATAATCTACGAAAATTTCGCAGATCATGTATTTCTATTGCCGCTATGAAACCAAATACTAAAAACATAATAAATTAAATATTTATTTTATTATGTAACTTGTACATTATGTAACTCTCATGCAACAAACGTGATTTTTTTGCCGTTTTAACGGATAATGGTACGGAATCCGTCGTGCGCGAGCCCGACTCGCACTTAGCCGGTTATTTACGAATCTAAACGACATATACGGGAAATTTTATTGGATTACAGCCCATTATTGTCCCGCTGCTGGGCACGGATCTTCTCTCAGAATGAGAGAGTTTAGGCCTTAGTCCACCGCGCTGGCCAGGTGCGGATTGGTGGACTTCACACACCTCCGAGAACATTTTTTTTTGTTTAACATCGTAAGGAAACCTACACACCACTACACAGTTTTCTCGGGTGTGTAGGTTTCCTCACGATGTTTTCCTTCACTGAAAAGCAGTGATAATTAATTTCTAATACGCACATAAATCAGTGGTACGTGCCTGCGTTTGAACCTCGGACCTCCCGATTGAGAGGGCAAGTTTCAACCATAAGCTATCACTGCTCTTAGTTTTTGGCAAAACGCATAAAGTTCGTACCATTTATCACAATTCCGTTTCTAAATATTGTGTCTAAAATAATGTTTATCAGATCTGACCAATTAAACTAACGGAACCCGTGTCCGTTCTATTTCCGTAACGTGCAGCGATAAATAATCCGCGACGGCGACTGATGGCGGTTTAACGCGCGACGTCGTTGTCGAAACGATGTCGCATCGCGCATTCATTTAAACATAGATTTGGATTTGTTTTTTTAAGACAGAATTTCCTGCTAGTAACGGCAATGTCGGTAATGCTAAATATCCAAGTTTATTGTTATTTCGATTAAATGTAGGCGGCAGTGCAAGTTTGTCTCAAGGCTTATTTTTATCTTACTGAAGTAGCAAACGAGCATGCAGTCCACCTGACGTTAAGTGGTTCCTGCTGTTCATGGACATCTGTAACTACATACAGAATGGGATCTATCTGAAGGCAATCATAGATGCGTTGCTACTCCCGAACACTATGGTGCTCGCCTCATTTGAAAGTGTTCCCTTATTCTTGTTTTTTTTTTCAAATGTTAGTGGATTGTAGTGACCACTAACTATCAGGTGGACTGCGTGCTTGTTTACTACTTCAACTTTATAAAAAATGTCTCTAACTAAATTATTGTAGGCCGTATTAAAATAAATTAAAATTGTCGCGTGCTAATTTTCAATTATAGTCACAATACATTAAAATCAATTAATTCTATTATTAAGGAATAAGGCTTAAAATAGAATATAAAATGTTTATCAGATCTTACCAATTAAACTAACTAAATCTTATGTCAGTACGTTCTATTTCCGTTACGTGTAACGATAAATAATCCGTGACGGCGACTAATGCGGTTTGCGACGAGTCGTGATGTTGCATTATGCGTGAAATAAAATCGTATGAAAGTCATTCCACGTATAAATAAAGTAAAAGCCCCTTATTCAGGGTTTCCGTATAGACGTTTTCAGTATTAGCGGGTGAAGTATGGTAGCCGTCACATCTTTATATGAGGCGACGACTATCTTAGTCTTCGAGCTAGTAATGTGTCTTTTTTTTTGTTTTCGAGGGGGAAACCTTCCAAAGGTACCCGACGCCGTGGGAGCGACGCAGGGTTATGTGGGATTTTTACCGCACTAAAACCCCCCCGGTGGCCGTCCTCGGCGCTGAAAAGGAGGACTCCGGGATCTCGAAACGAATTCAACCGGAATCCTCCGAGCGCGCTGCCCCATCGGGCTCCTCCCAGATGGGCGGCTGGGCCCACCGATCCGTCTAGTCTTTACGACGGTATGCGACCACACATACCGCCGTCCTTCCCGAGATTGCCTGACCGAACGGTTCGAGCTCCCACTCTAGCCGTCTGCAACCCCGGAAGCCCCTTTTAGTCGCCTCTTACGACAGGCAGGTAGCAATGTGTCTGCGGTTGGCTATATAGAACCTTTCTTCTATGTGTAGTTGCATACAGATGTCCATCGGCAGAGACGACTTACCATCCGATATACTGCATACATAATACTTCAATCGCATATTAAATAAATAAATTATAACCATTTTCTTGTATCGGATATACTCGGTAAGAGTATAAACAATCTTCGCCTTCTGTTCGGGCTTCAGCTTTTTTTAAGTACAGCTGATCATTCACGATTTTTAACCGACTTCCAAAAAGGAGGAGGTTATCAATTCGTCTGTATTTTTTATATTTGTTACCTCATTTCTCCGGACTGGGTGAACCGATTTGGATGATTTTTTTTTATTTGAAAGGTAGTGCGTGTCATGGGATCCCATTTATTTTTAGTTCACTTTTGATAATGGCATCTATAAGAAAAACGCATAAGTCTTAAATTTGCATTTTCAATGTGCGCGATAAATGTACGAATAACTCAATGTCACGCCAACCGATTTTGATGATTCTTTTTTTTTAGAAAGGATGTACTTCAGGGGTAGTCTGATAAGAGTTTGATAAGGTTTTGATCATAGGATCTATAACAATTTAATGGAAATCTTTAACTTTTTGGAGCAAATTAATGAAATTAGCGATAGTCGGCAGAAACTAAGCTGCAGAAGTCCAATTGGATAAAATATAGAATGCGATTACTAAGCAAATATTTACTATAAAAAAATTGACCTTCTACTCTTCAATCCAGATGATGTAGGGGTATTGCTAGCTTGAACTATAAAATTTAGTCATTTGATGTTTACGGATATATAATGAGATTGTTAAGCAAATAAATGGGACAAAAAATTGACCTTCAACTCCTCAACCCTGATGATGCAGGGGTACTTCAAGCCTAAACCATAGGAGGTGGCCATTTGATGCTTACGGGTTTGTAATAAAATTACTAAGCAAAGACACAAGATGAAAGTTTTGACCTTCAACTCCTCAGCCCTGATGATGCAGGGTACTGCATGCCTAAGCCATACAAGTTGGCCACCTGGTGCTTACGTGTATATTATAAGATTACTGAGCAAAAATATTAGATGGAAAATTTGACCCTCAAATTCTCAAGTCTGATGATGCAAGGGTACTGCAAACCCAAGCCGCAGAAATTAGCCATCTGGTGCTTACGTATATGTAATTGCTATTATATTATATTATTAGATTACTATTATATTACTAAGCAAAGACACAAATGAAAATTTTGACCTTCAATTCCTCAACCCTGATAATAAAGGGTACTGCAAGGCCAAGAAATTTGGCTATATTGGCCCATAGAATTTGATTATCTAGTGCTTACGTAAATGTATTAAAATGACTAAGCAAGAACACAAGATGAAATTTTTTACCTTCAACTCCTCAATTCTGATGATGCGAGTTAGTGCTTACGGATGTCTAAGATGTGCTTGATGAATACCTACATCTTTAACTCCTCGACTTACATTAAGGGGTATTACCTAACTAAATCATAGGTGTTAGTCATTTCGCGCAAGAATCTATACTAATATTATAAAGCTGAAGAGTTTGTTTGTTTGAACGCGCTTATCTCAGGAACTACTTTTTCGAATTGAAAAATTCTTTCTACGTTAAATAGACCATTTATTGAGGAAGGCTTTAGGCTATATAACATCACGCTGCAACGTATTTTTAACGCGGGCGAAGCTGCGGGTTTCAGCTAGTATATTATAAGTTTAATGACAGCTCATTAAACTGACATATGATTAATAATTTGACCTTCAAGTCTTCAACCCTAATAATGTAGGTAACCAGGTATGCAGCCTGCTTAAGCCATAAGGTTGCTACTTCTACATAACAACCCGTTCCTGTGAGGACATATTTTGATGAAAAATTGCGATTTGAATATCTTAATCCTGAAAATGCAGGAGTATTGTCATGTTACGACTAAGAGTTAGATTTAGCTTTAAATTTAAATGTATTGTGGGTTAGGTTAGGTTGGAACATAAAAGAAAACATAAAAACTAAGCGAGCAGGGCGCGGCAGCGCCCTGCGAGCGGGTGCGTTCAGTTCGTATGAATTGATAGTGTTGTATGTTGTGTCTAAGCTTATGTTTAATTTATGATTTAAGTTGATGTTTATTTAATGTTTGCATATTTGTGTATGCACAAAGCAAACTTAGCGATTTTATTTTAATACAAATAGATGAATATCGTCACTAAAAAGCATAAAATAAAAAAAATTTGACAAAAAAATATCCACCGACTTCCATGCCACAAAAAAGTAAAAAATAATTTAAATATATTTTAGTTTAAAGCATACTCAGTACTTAGGACATAGTTCTGAAATCGGTGCTTATATAGGACATAGTTACCGTCGTCCAGCGAAATATGTCGAGCACCGACTTCAGGACTATGTCCTAAGTACTGAGTATGTTTTAAACTAAAATATATTTAAATTATTTTTTACTTTTTTGTGGCATGGAAGTCGGTGGATATTTTTTTGTCAAAAATGTTTTATTATTCGCGGCATATGGTCGTAATCCCCGCGAATAAGGAACTTTAACTTTACATTGTCACTCGCCGACCCGAATGGCGGAGCAGTTACCATACCGGTCTGACGCGCAATGTATCCTGGATTCGAATCCCGGCCAGACTGGTATCTGGATGATGAGTTTGGATTCATATTCTGGATCTGGGTATTTGCGTAGTCGTTTTGTGTGTGTCCATGTTACCCACGACACAGGAAAAATCTTAGTGTGGGGCTATGAGTGTAGAAAGCGTATTTTTAAATATAATATCGGCTAAATGTCTTAATAATCCGTCTTTTGCCCACAGTTGGAATCGGAGAGCTGCAAAGGTTACGTGGAGCCAATCACAAGAAGTCAGGGAGATGGTAGGGACCCTAAAATAGAGAAGGAACGACCTTTTCTTAATGGTAAGAAAGTTTTTGTTTAGTTAAAATTGTGATACCATATCATCGTTAATCTTAATACTGTCCTTATGCAAACAGTGCATTTTTCATCACGACGGCAGCACATTTGACAATCGAGCCTTTTTGTACCCGACTCCATCAGGTATTTTGAGCTTGTGTACATACACAACATACATATGTTTGTATATCATTTGCTTCGACTCAATTGTCAAAATGTTTTGAGGGTTCTAACCCCGCTTAATTCTCCACATTTAAATATATACTTATATTAAATATGTGGTTAGGATCTCTTGTTCTCACAGTAGTTGAAATTATATGGTTCGCCCAGAGAGTTAGCACCACACATGTATTCTTCTTTCTGAAAAAAAGGTGGCAACACTACCACTGCTGTATCGTCTATGTTTACGTTAACCAGCACGTGATAAGTTGCGCTTTGAAATTATATAATTTCGATTCATTGTTATATTTTTTACATTATAATGTTAGTTTAATAAGTGATTGTTGAATTTTTCAAGTTACTAAATTAATTGATTATTCGTCAATAAACCTTATAGGTAGGAAAAAGACTATTAGTGGAGGAGAAAGAACTCTTATATTTTAACATAGTAAAGTAATATACTTACTATGTATAGCAATGTCGTGTATTTATTATAGTTAATAATGGTATACCTACATACTGTTGGTATTTGGGAATAGAATATACTTCGTATCGGGATGGGAAATCCCTAGTTCTAATGACGTTTCAACTGTCATGCGCCTAATTGTTTTGGTCGAGGAGTAACTTATTAGTAATATGTTTTTGCTTCAAAATGGCGTCAGTTTGCTAACAAGAACATTTCTTTTTCAGGTGACAATTCTGGTTGTGGTCTCAACAGTTTAGCAAGATTACGATGCATCGTACAAGCACTATCCACAAAAGATAATCCGTGATAAAGTAAAAGCTATAACGAACAGAGAAGTGACAAATAATTTTAATAGTGTAAAGTTAACTAGGGCATAATTTATCTGTGTGATTCTATTAAGTGGTTGTAACATTTTTGTGCTATTTCACACAGTGAAAAAAGAGGAATCTACCTTTTAAGTTCGGTTTATTTTGTTCTCACTGCACAATATATTTGCATTGTCCTATTCGATTTTAGGCTCGTCGACAGGAAGAGGCACGAAGCTCACACTGCAATTTTTGTTGATTTCTAACAAATATTCTTCATAAATTAAAAAGCAAAAACATTCATATGTCAATTATAATAGAAAAAAGCGAGTGGCATGCGCAGTGGCGTAGCGTCGATTTATGTCGTTCGGGCAGAGTTGCATTCACCGGCACCCATTAAGAAATTTATATTGATGATTTAATATTTCCTACAGAAAATATAACAAATATAATTCTGCCGCCTCATACGGGCAATATAACAAAATAATTATGCCGCCCTACGTATTAAGTGGTACGTGTAGTAACACAGATTTTGCCGCTCTGAATATGTGCCGCCCGAATCAAGAGCCTACGCTTCGTCACTACAGAAATACCAACTTGATATTTATGAGGTATGTTAAAGTAGACAAGAATGTTATTTTTTTACGTTAAAGTGAAGAAAAACATGACTTAAAGTGTATACTTAGATAAATTTAAATTATTTACAATAATAATTATTTATGTAGACAGGTAATGAAAGATTGCTCACTAGGTATTAATGGAAATTTTAATAAATACCAAAAAAGTACTGTCTTTAACTTTAAAACTATAGACATAAATTACCCCACCTACAAAACCCCTAAAACTACATATATTTAGCATGTAGCGATTTTGAGTTTCGGAGGTTGAGTGTATTAGGCTCACCTTCACTTAAGGCTCCATCCAGGTGAGCAGCTGGGTTCACCTCATCGCCTGATATCTCCGACGTCATGCAGTCACTTATACCGCCGTCCTTCCCGAGGTTGCTTGACTGAAGTCTGAGCACACACTTTGCCGCCCGCATACCTGGAAGCCCCTTTTAGTCGCCTCTTACGACAGAGGTTACCAAAGCTACTAATATTACATATACGACACAGATTCGTAGCTAGACCCTACATAGCTAGCTACATTCATAATTTAGGTATTCGCTTGCCAGAGGATTGAATCTTTTTCTTTTTTATCTTTTTTATCTGAAGTGAAATGAAATGAAATGAAATGTCTTTATTTTGTATAGGCCTACGGGGGCACTTACAAATTGTCAGTTACATTTTTTTTTCTTACACTACCATCGGATCGGAAAACGACCTCAACTGAGAAGATCCGGCAAGAAACTCAGCGGGTTTGTCTTTTTTCTTATTTATATCCATTTTTTTTTATATAATTACAATCATGATTTTTTACATGGTAATGAAAGTTGGCATGAAGTAGCAAACGACCATGAAGTCCACCTGATGGTAAGTGATCACTGCCGCCCATGCTGCCGTGATGGACATCTGTAAGCAACTTCATACAGAACATGGGTTCTACCTGAAGTCAATCATAGATGCGTTGCTACTCCCGAGGACTATGACGGTCGCCTCATATAAAAGGGTGCTGGCAACCACACCCTTCCATCGAAACGCAAGAAATGCTTCACGCTAGAAATAGGTATGGCGTTGGTACGTCCTCAGTCGAACTACACTGCTTCTACTACCTGGAGAATCTGGAGCACTGCGTCTCAGGTTGTGGCAATCGCTTCGCCAAACGGTAAGTCTGCTTAAATAATTAGTTAATCAGAAATTAGTCTTATAAAACCATTACGAGTTAGCCCTGGAGAGTAGCAACGCATCTGTGGCGGCTCTTGTATAGTAATATATCTCGTTAACCCATTATTGTCCTACTGCTGGGCACGGGTCTTCTCTCAGAAGGAGAGAGTTTAGTTTAGAGAGTGGAGCAGTGATAGCCTAATGGTTAAAACTTGCCCTCTCGATCGGGAGGTCCGAGGTTCAAACCCAGGCACGCACCACTGATTTATGTGCGTATTATACTTTAATTATCACTGCTGTTCGGTGAAGGAAAACATCGTGAGGAAACCTACACACCCGAGAGTTCTTTAAAAAAAAAGTTCTCGGAGGTGTGTGAAGTCCACCAATTCGCACTTGGCCAGCGCGGTGGACTATGGCCTAAGCTCATTCTGAGAGAAGACCCGTGCCCAGCAGTGGGACAGTAATGAGTTGACGACTACCGCGTTGCCCAAGTGTGAATTGGTGGACGGTAATATCTTTGTAACTAATCCTTTAGATAAAGTTTCAGTAGTTTTTTTTTTTAATAATGAAGTAGCAAACGAGCTTGCAGTCCACCTGATGGTAAGTGGTCACTGCTACCAATACCTGTAAGCCACATCAGTTAGAACATGGGTTCTATCTGAAGTCAATCACAGACGCGTTGCTACTCCCGAGGACTAGGATGGTCGCTTCTAACTACAATGTTCTACCTCCTTTATAGTTTTGATGCCTCAAGCCTTTTCAAGCACAGATAACAGACAGACAAAAATACTATAAATATTATAATTTCTGTTATTACTTGTTGTTTCCTTCCAAAACATTTTTTTGAAAATATGTATATGCGTGTTCTACCGGCTTTACAACAGTGAGTGTTCCGAGGAACTTTTTGACCTGGTGCCTTCGTCACCTTTTCTTCACCGCACCACTCGCCGAAGGATGAAGTTCCATCCACACCAACTGGACTCCTGGCGGTCCTCCACGGTTCGGTTTGCACGCTCGTTTTTGCCACGGACGTGCAAGTTGTGGAATGTACTTCCTCCTGAAGCATTCCCGGAGCGCTATGACATGGGGTTCTTCAAGAAAGGTGCGAAAAGAGCTCTCCTTCACAGCCGGCGATGCATTGGCAACTCCTCTGGTGTTGCGAATGTCCATAGGCGACGGTGACTACTTTCCATCAGGTAGCCCGTCTGCCTTATCGTTAGGTTAAATTATAAAAAAAAAAAAATAAAAAAAAATATGCGATGTACTACCACGAAAACTAATGTTTTATTATGTTTGCTGTTTATTGTAAAGTTATTTAACTAGCAATGCCCTATTAACTAGTAATGTACGATTTTAGACTAATATTATCGAGGAATTGACACATTATAATACTTAAAGGGTACTCACGATATGCGGTTTTTGAATCCTTTTCGAATTCTTTTTGCCGATATTTCGACCCAATTGCATGGATCGTGGTCACAGCGAAACGGAAAACAAAAATGATTTAAAAACCGCATATCGTGAGTACCCGTTAACTAGTAACGCTCTAGTAGTTGAAATTGGGCGCGACTCTACAACGATAAATCATCAGTTCAGCGTGAAATGTCACGGGAATTATTTAGTGTTTAGTTAAACGGGATATTTTAGGAAATGTTACTCGTAAATTAGTGCTATGACGACCCGCGTGGCGGAGCGGTTACCATATCCGTCTGACGCGCAATGGGTCCCGGGTTCGATTCCCGGCCAGATAGATATCAGGCCAGACAGGTGTTTGTGTATTCGTCTTGTGTGTGTCCATGGTACCCACGATACAGGAGAAAATCCTAGTGTGGGGCTATGAGTGTAGAAAGCGTGCCTTATCGTTAGGTCCACTAACGATAAGGCAGACGCCCCCGATGAAAAGCAGTCACCATCGCCTATGGACATTTGTAACACCAGAGGAGTCGCCAATGCATCGCCGGCTTTGATGCAGAGCTCTTTTTACACCTTTCTTGAGGAGTCCGACGTCACGGCGCTCTGGGAATACCTCAGGAGGAAGCTCATTTCACACGTGGCACGTCCGCGGCAGGAACGAGCGCGCAAACCGAACCGTGGAGGACCGTGGAGGTTCCATAATAGTTCGCCAAGGCGAATAATCCAAGTCCAGCCCTTGAGATCGCGCTCTCACATGTGTCTAGCAGGTCATCTTGGTGACCAACCTAAGGGGGGGTCGGCAACCAAGGAGTCAAAAAGACAATTTACAAAATTTCAAAGTTTTTAAAGAGCCACAACTTTACCAACTATGGGTAAATAGTACTTATATTTTTATAGTAATTTATTAATTACATATTATTACTTACAACACTAACTTGTAATACAATAGCAAACAATCGTGTAAACAAATTCAACGGCAGCGATTGCTTTACATGGTTAATCAACAGTTTTAAATGTCTTTTTTTATAAAATAAGTATATAAAATTTGCGAAACTGCAGAGCCGCAGATTCACATCCCAAGAGCTCACGGCTCGCGAGCCACAGGTTGCCGATCCTTGCCCTAAGGCAGTGTTTCGCAAAGTGGGGTACGTGAACCTAGGGGTTCGCCATTTGATGGCGATGACGTAGGTAATAAAAATACAAAATTATTCCTAAAATTAACTGCATTTGCGGTTATTGTTAACTTGGGGGGGGGGGGGGTTAATTAGTTAAATTAAGGGGGTTCGCTGTTACTTGGAATTTTAACAGGGAAACTTTACGTGAAGCTGAATAAGGGATAGGTTAGGCGCTGCAAGACTTTAGCGGTCGGCTCCACGGAGGAAGAAAGTGTTCAAACACCACACGACACGCGAAAAGGTTTATCATATCAAAATTATTGATGACAATGCGAAAGATAATAGCTACTATTCTGTCAAAATGTATTGGTCTATTATAATTTGGCAGCCCTGCAGATGCTCTGCGCATACGCCTGTAGGCGTGGCTTGGCAGCCAGTGTAACTCCGCCCACATCTAGGATTTCCTATTTAAAGTAGAGTAGATGATAGTTTTTTTATTTTTTATTTAGTTGAAGTATTATTAGGAGAGTAACAGGAGTATTAGGCGAGAGTATTGTCCATCGCGTTGGCCAAGTGCGAATCGTGGACTTAACACACCTCCGAGAACTTTTTTTTGAGAACTCTCGGGTGTGTAGGTTTCCTCACGATGTTTTCCTTCACTGAAATACAGTGATAATTTCTAATACGCACATAGTTTTATAAAAATCAGTGGTGCCAGCCTGGGTATGAACCTCGGACCTCCCAATCCAGAGGGCAAGTTTCAAACATTAGGCTGTGACTGCTCCTTAATAAATAAAATAAAAAAAAAACAATCACAGATGCGTTACTATTCCCAAGTATTATAATGATCGTCTCATACAAGAGAGCCAGCAAACGCAGTTTATAATATAGTTTAGTCTAATAGAAGAGTCGGTGTTATCTTCCTGGATTAACTATAATCGGTCTACTCGCTTGAATTTTCTTTATAATATTGACTAGTTGACCCGGCGAACTTCGTTCCGCCTAAACGTAAAAGATCTAAAATTATTAGTGGTCCTCCACTATATTATGCATGTATTATACATAAAAACGAGAGCAGTGATAATCTAATGGTTAAAACTTGCCCTCTCGATCGGGAGGTCCGAGGTTCAAACCCAGGCACCACTGATTTATGTGCGTATTATACATTAATTATCACTGCTTTTCGGTGAAGGAAAACATCGTGAGGAAACCTACACACCCGAGAGTTCTTAAAAAAAAAAAAGTTCTCGGAGGTGTGTGAAGTCCATCAATTCGCACTTGGCCAGCGCGGTGGACTATGGCCTAAACTTTCTCATTCTGAGAGAAGACCCGTGCCCAGCAGTGGGATAGTAATGGGTTGACGACGATACATAAAAACATTCCTCTTGAATCACTCTATCAATTAAAACTGCACTAAAATCCGTAGCGTACTTACTTTTAAAGATCCAAGCATACATAGGGACAGACAGCTTGAAGCGACTTTGTTTTATACTATGTAGTGAAGCAGCAAAGTAGCATGCAGTCCACCTGATAGTAATTGCCACCCACGTACATATGTACAACTTCATCTATAACAAGAGTTCGATCGTTGGTCGATCACGGATGCGTTGCTACTCCTGAGGATTAGATGGTCGCCTCATATAAAAGTATGCCGGCGACCACACCCTTTTATCGAAACACAACAAATGCTTCACGCTAGAATTAGGTGCGGCGGTGTTCGTCCCAGTTCCGGGATCAAAATAGGGCTACGGTATCCCCTGCCTGTCGTAAGAGGCGACTAAAAGGGGCTTCCGGGCGGCTAGAGTGGGAGGTCGAACCGTCCAGCCAGGCGATCCCGGAAAGGACGGCGGTATGTGTGGTCGCATTTTGTCGTAAAGACTAGACGGAGCGGTGGGCCAAGCCGCCCATCTGAGAGGAGCCCGAAGGGGCAACGCGCTCAGAGGACTTTGTTTTATACTGCAGTCCTTTGGAGGTCCCGGAGTCCTCTTCATGGCGCCGAGGACGGCCACCGGGGGGGTTTTAGTGCGGTAAAAATCCCACATAACCCTGCGTCGCTCCCACGGCGTCGGGTACCTTTTGAAGGTACCCAAAAACCCCTCGGAAAAAAAAGGTGTGGCGGTGATGCCAAACCATTAAAGGTTTTACGACTCATAATCGAACTTACTGAAATCGTTTTGCATAGAATTAGATATTAGGTACATTAAATTGTCCCATCTAGTGCAGACAAGAAAAAAATAAAATTATTAGTTCCTAATTTTATCAATGATGAGTTACAGAGCAGTGATAGCCTAATGGTTGAAGCTTGCCCTCTCGATCGTGAGGTTTGAAGTTCAAACACAAACACGCACCACTGATTTTTCTAAAATTATGTGCCTATTAGAAATTAATTATCACTGCTTTTCGGTGAAGGTAAACATCGTGAGGAAACCGACACACCCGAGAGTTCTTTAAAAAAAAAGTTATCGGAGGTGTGTGAAGTCCACCAATTCGCACTTGGCCAGGGCGGTGGACTATGCCCAGCCTATGCCTATGAGAAGACCCGTGCCCAGCAGTGGGACAATAATGGGTTAACGATGATTTGGTCAATGTACCAATGTACCAATGTGTATCGGGGTTGGAAAAAAATTTAGTGTAACATTTTTTCGTCACGCGCCATCTTTTTCTGTTACGCGCCATCTTTTTTTATATTTCGTTACGCGCCGTCTTTTTCTGTTACGCGCCATCTTTTTTTTCCGTTACGCGCCATCTTTTTCTTATCCCTACCACGCGTGATATTATTATAGATTAGATTATTATAGATTAGATTATTAGATAAAGTTTAATAAAAGCCTTTTATTAAACTTTATCTAATTGATTTTACTTTATTTTTATATATATTTTTACTATTTACTTTATTTAACCAATTTCTGTAAAGTTGCATATAGTAAATTATTTTTTGAAAAATAACGTCATAAAGAAGTTTCACTTCTTACGAGTGTACGCTAGTACACATTTTTTTTTAAAGTGATGTTTGTATGTGGAAAATGTCTTTAGGAAGCCTTTAACATGTAAAAGTTTTTTGCAAAAAAAAAACCTAAAAGTGTCTATTCTCACTTAGCGCAAACTACTTACATATAGCCTAAACTTTCTTAATCTAACAGAATAGTCGGAGATCAGAACCTTTCCGAATGTGTGCTTTTTTTAACTGACTGAAGTAGCAAACGAACATGCAGTCCACATGATGGTAAGTGGTCACTGCCGCCCATGGACATGTGTAATTAAGTTCATACAGAACATGGTTTCCATCTAAAGTCATTCACAGATGCGTTGCTACTTCCGAGGACTGTGATGGTCGGCTCATGTGAAAGGTATTGGAGCTAACTTTCATTACCATGTAAAAAAACATGATTGTAATTATATAAAAAAAATAAAAAAATGGATATAAATAAGAAAAAAGAAATCCGCTGAGTTTCTTGCCGGATCTTCTCAGTTGAGGTCGTATTCCGATCCGGTGGTAGTGTAAGAAAAAAAATGTAACTAACAATTTGTAAGTGCCCCCGTAGGCCTATACAAAATATAAAGACATTTCATTTCATTTCAAAAAAATGTGTGCGTGTACTAGCGTACACTCGTAAGAAGTGAAACTTCTTTATGACGTTATTTTTCAAAAAATAATTTACTATATGCAACTTTACAGAAATTTGTTAAATAAAGTTAAAATAATCTAATCTATAATAATCTATCTAATATCACGCGTGGTAGGGATAAGAAAAAGATGGCGCGTAACGTAACGTAACGTAACGTAAAAATGTTACACTAAATTTAAAAACAACCCCGATAAAGAAGTTTCACTTCAAAAAATAAAACAAAAACTAGTACCTACAGTTTATGAATGACAAACATAAGCAGATATCTATAAACTGTTTTATTTTACGTCCGACACAGTCGCATATCTCTCGCTGAATATACATTACGTTGCCCGTGTTGTTTTTATCATACAGATAAATCTATTAGTCTGCCAAGTCTGCTCGTCCTATTTCCATTCATACTGAATGTATATTACAATGTAGGAAAAATTACTAGCTAAGCTATTTGGTTTATTCCTACTGTGGGGTTACGAGTGTAGGAAGCGTGTGTTTTTTCTTCAAAAAACTTTAAGATGTTTTAACATCTTAAAGTTTTTTGATTCCTAAAGATATTTTCCACATACAAACGTCACTTTAAAAAAATGTGTGGTAGTACTTCCTTGGGATTCGAAATTCGGATCTTTGAATGAGACGCCAAGTGTCACTGCTTACTGCCTTTTTTTTTTGTTTTCGAGGGGAAAACCTTCAAAAGGTACCCGACGCCGTGGGAGCGACGCAGGGTTATGTGGGATTTTTACCGCACTAAAACCCCCCCGGTGGCCGTCCTCGGCAAATCGGAATCCTCCGAACGCGTTGCTCCATCGGGCTCCTCCCAGATGGGCGGCTGGGCCCACCGCTCCGTCTAGTCTTTACGACGGTATGCGGCCACACATACCGCCGTCCTTCCCGGGATTGCCTGACCGAACGGTTCGAGCTCCCACTCTAGCCGCCTGCAACCCCGGAAGCCCCTTTTAGTCGCCTCTTACGACGGGCAGGGGATGCCGTAGCCCTATTCTGATCCCGGAACTACAGGGCGTCCTTACTGGCGGCCGCGGCGGATCCTTCTCCGAGAGGGTTCAACGTGCTCTCTGGCCCTTTCGGCGTCTTCCTTCGCTGACATCACGTCCTCGCAGAAAGCACTGCTTACTGCCTAATACATGTAATTTCAATTTTTGGTTCTTCTTTTGTGATTTGGTACATTGACCAAATTCTCGTCAACCCATTATTGTCTCACTGCTGGGCACGGGTCTTTTCTCAGAATGAGAGAGTTTTAGGCCATAGTCCACTAAGCTGGCCAAGTGCGAATTGGCGGACTTCACACACCTCCGAAAACTTTTATTTCAAAAACTCTCGGGTGTGTAATATATAAATAATAACTAATACGCACATAAATCAGTGGTGCGTGCCTGCCTTTGAATCTCAGACTTCCGGATTGAGAGGGCGAGTTTCAACCATTAGGTTATCACTGCTCTACTGCGTACCTACTCTTTTCGAGCGTATGTATGTACCTAAGTTTTTTTTTTGTCAAGAGCTGTAAGCTATAATCCAAATGGCTGGCAAATAGTTGGAGGGATTGTAACATGTGATATTCAGAGCCGGATTAGCCACATAGCAAGAGTAGCAAATGCTACGGGCGCGCCACTAGAGGAGCCCCGCCGCCCAACCCTTCCTGCTATTTATATTTTACTATCTTTGCTATCCTAAAAATCTTAAACTAAAAGAATATATAGAAAGTTTACTAGTAATAGTTTTGTTTCATTTAATACCCTTACTTAAGGCAAACTATGGGCTCTTTGATCAGGTGCCTACATCACCCATCCGCTATCGTACCACGCAATGAAAGATTAAGTCGGAGAATTTAGATTTGGCGACCTTTTTTTGTCGACAAACTGCAGTTCGACTTTTACGACTATTTGTATATATTTTGCGATTTTTTTCGTCGTCAAACTGTAATTTAATATAACGCTGTAAAATAAGACACCAGAAAAATACTTTTATGCAACATTTTATTCTCAATTCTTTTTCAATAATGACAGCTCTGCCACGTCCATCATCGCACCTCTCCTCTCCTCACCTCACCCCCTCGCCTCACCGCACCTCCTTCGTCACCACACCGCACCTCCTTTGTCACCGCACCACGCCACATTAAAGCATCTCATCACTGCTGCGTTACATTAATATTCGCAAAACATTCGCACAGTTCTTGCAAATATGAATGTCTTAAAACATGCGAATATTCGTTTCATCACTGATCAGTAGTGTTAACCATGTTCAAATTTTCAAAGTAGTAAACAAAGTTAAAGAACTCTCGGGTGTGTAAGTTTCCTCACGATGTTTTCCTTCACCGAAAAGCAGTGTTAGTTAATATCTAATATGCACATAAATCAGTGGTGCGTGCCTGGGTTTGAACCTCGGACCACCCGATTGAGAGGACAAGTTTCAACCATTAGGTATCACTGCTCTTCTCGGATTTGTGTAAAGTCCACCAATTCGCACTTGGCCAGCGCGGTGGACTAAGGACTAAAACTTTCTCATACTGAGAGAAGACCCGTGTCCAGCAATGGGACAGTAATGGGTTGTACCCCCCCCCCCCCTTTAGGTCTTGCACTTGTTATAAAGAAAATAGGTACAAAATAAAACAACAAAATAAACTAAAATAAATAATTTAATAAATAATATCTTCATAATCTCTTTATTGACTAACAATTTGCTACTTAAATATAATTTCTTTTTTGGTACTATTACTATAATTTTATTTGTAATTATATTTTCTTTCCAATGTTACTTTAGGCATCTTCACTATTATTCCCAAGTTAGCTAAAAAAGGAACACTTAATTAAAATAACATTACATTTAAAAAAAACATGCGTGCGTACAAAGTACACATGTCAGTAGTGAAACTTCTTTGGCGAACTAATTTATAAATCTTGTTTATATTTATACAAATCTAAAACTTTAAATTTCCAAGATTAAGAGGAAGGGAAAAAGGCGTGATACGACGTCCGCTCTGTCTCACTTTTTCTCGTGAACGTCGCTCCAGCAGGAAAGTAGCACGTAGAGTGATATGAGTGGGACGTATAATTAGTGCCCAATCTGCTGTAAATGTGCGCCAAATAAAAAATTTGTGCGTGTTGTAGTTTTTTAAATAAACGGAAAAAACGATTCCTGCTGGGGTAACGTTGTTCCAGCAGGAAAATTCTAAACGAAAGATCGGAGTTAAAAATTGCATATGAGCAGAGAGCTTATATTTGTGCAAATTTGTGCGCTAAAAATATAATTTGTGCGTCTTCAGGTTCTCGAGATATTGCGTTTCCTGCTGCAGTAACGTTTTGCAAAATCGCGTATCTAAAAGACTATTGTATGTGCGCCTGTAGAATAAACATGTACAAATAGCTCTTAATTTGTGCGTATTTGTGACAAAATTAGATTTAAAAAAATACTTATAGTTTTCGAGTAATCACGGTTTTTTCAAAAATCCAAACAGTGTCATAGCTCCTAAATAAGAAAACATATAAGGTCACTGAAAACTGCATTCGGCCCGTCTTGGCGTGGTTAATTAGCACAAAAAAAATCAAAAGTGCACATACGTGCGTTTTTGGATAATATGAATTAAATTCAAAAAACGTCGTCCTACCTTTGACGTCACCGTTCAAGAAACTGGCTCAACCTAAGCTGCTTGGATATTTACCAAAAATTAGTGCGTTTAGTCAAATAATATGTAAGATAAAATTCCAGTGTGAAATATTTCGCATTAAGTAAATATAAACAAAAAACAAAACAGTAGCACAAACGCTGGTTATACGACCAAATTCGAATGACTACAAAAAAGCGGGGGTTTCATATATACTAATGACCTTTCTTTCTTGAACGTATTATTGCAGGTACTGTCACGCTCAAACGTTTATTGGTGATTAATTATACGACCTAGGGAAATAATTACAAAATATAATAAATGGATTGTGTAATTGTCAAATGAAAGACCTAGTATGTGTGAAAATTCTTATTTATATTTTCTTTAATTTTGATTCATAAATAAGATCACAGAAAAATCTTAAGTAAAATATTCGGACGCAAAAAGTTCCATAAGGTTATTAAAGTTATACTTCTTTTGGCACGCTAGGTAAAAATGATGAGAGTAAATAGAGTCTTACGAAGAGTCTTACGATGCGCGCGCACACCGATAAGTAAATCCGACACCCTGAAGTTAACTATAGTAAACATTTTAGTTTTTTCTACTGTTAATGTCGTTTTTTCTCCAAGCGTAGAATTATGCGAAAGATAAAACTTTTAAAAAGATTTTTATCTTATATTAAGCCAAAGAAGTATAACTTCGAACGCGTGTACAAAAACACACACACACTTTATATTTTTGCATCTTGTATAATTTAAAATCACAGATCAGTTTCCAATTAAAAACTTAAGACTATGATCGTATTATTAATGTAAATGCCCTAATATATAGCCCCTAGTATGCTGAATTGTAGTGCTGAATGTATTTTAATTAAATTTGGAATGAAGATAACTAATAATATTCCAAGTAGCAATTAAGCTCTTTTTTATTATGTACTTCATCGTGTACAAATCTACCGCACAAATAAGTTTATTTTCTATTTTCTATTTTCTACTTCAGTGTACTCGAGTATACTAAGTTTTAATCGGTTAGTGAGTAAAGTTAAGAAGGTCATTAGCATGTATAAAATCCCCGCTTTTTTATAGTCATTCGAATTTGGTCGTATAACCAGCGTTTGTGTCTGTTTTGTTTTTTTGTTTATATTTACTTAATGCGAAGTATTTCTCACTGGATATTTATCTTACATATTATTTGACTAAACGCACTAATTTTTGGTAAATATCCAAGCAGCTTAGGTTGAGCCAGTTTCTTGAACGGTGACGTCAAAGGTAGGACGACGTTTTTTGAATTTAATTCATATTATCCAAAAACGCACGTATGTGCACTTTTGATTTTTTTTGTGCTAATTAACCACGCCAAGACGGACCGAATGCAGTTTTCAGTGACCTTATATGTTTTCTTATTTAGGAGCTATGACACTGTTTGGATTTTTGAAAAAACCGTGATTACTCGAAAACTATAAGTATTTTTTTAAATCTAATTTTGTCACAAATACGCACAAATTAAGAGCTATTTGTACATGTTTATTCTACAGGCGCACATACAATAGTCTTTTAGATACGCGATTTTGCAAAACGTTACTGCAGCAGGAAACGCAATATCTCGAGAACCTGAAGACGCACAAATTATATTTTTAGCGCACAAATTTGCACAAATATAAGCTCTCTGCTCATATGCAATTTTTAACTCTCCGATCTTTCGTTTAGAATTTTCCTGCTGGAACAACGTTACCCCAGCAGGAATCGTTTTTTCCGTTTATTTAAAAAACTACAACACGCACAAATTTTTTATTTGGCGCACATTTACAGCAGATTGGGCACTAATTATACGTCCCACTCATATCACTCTACGTGCTACTTTCCTGCTGGAGCGACGTTCACCTTTTTCTCTCAATCTTTCTCACTCGCTTGCTCCCTACTCTCACTCCACGGCTAGTTGCTCATGCTACGTTCGCCCTGTCTTACTCTCTCTCAATCCGTCTCGATCACTCTCTCTCTTTTCCGACACTTCCGTTGCATACCGGCGTGACGTTTCATCTGTAAAAATTTTACCCTCATGCGCCTAAAGAAGTTTCACTTCAAAAAAGCTAAAAATTATAAAGCGAATCACTTGTTTTATAATATTTGGCTTAAAAGAGCGGTTGTTGATGTCCATCACTATTGTATTGTGGCGAAAAGGCACGCATTCATGCGGCTTCGCTTTGGTTGTAAAGAATTTGTCGCTTCGACTGTGCGCTAGTATAAATTGACCCTTAGTTGAAATGTCTCCGAAAGGTAGTACACACCCTACCACATCCTTCAGATCAGAACACAGCAACGCCACACAGCTATGCTGCTGTTATTAAGCAGAAAAAACTTATGCAATTATAATTATTTATTTATCTATGCAGTATTATTTTTCTTTGATATTAATTCAAGTTTTTTCTTTGATCCTGTATATACTTTCGCACAAACAGCTGGTTACATATTCGTCTGATTTCCGAGCAGCTCGTCTCGATCCGTGCGACCTTGGTACTGCCTTACCATATACATACACGTTAAGCGAACGCTCGTTCGCGCTACATGGCAGGCGGAGTGGGTGGGTGTTAGGTTTTTTCGTTACGGAATTTCTTGATTCGGTCGCCGCGCTCAAATCCCGCGATAAAAGCTATACAATAGCTTAAAAGATGTGGCAGTGGTGCGACCAAGCTTAATCCACATCTTTGTGACTTTTTTTTTTGTTTTCGAGGGGGAAACCTTCCAAAGGTACCCGACGCCGTGGGAGCGACGCAGGGTTATGTGGGATTTTTACCGCACTAAAATCCCCCTGGTGGTCGTCCTCGGCGCTGAAAAGGAGGACTCCGGGATCTCGAAACGACTTCAACCGGAATCCTCCGAGCGCGCTGCCCCATCGGGCTCCTCCCAGATGGGCGGCTGGGCCCACCGCTCCGTCTAGTCTTTACGACGGTATACGGCGACCACACATACCGCCGTCCTTCCCGGGATTGCCTGACCGAACGGTTCGAGCTCCCACTCTAGCCGTCTGCAACCCCGGAAGCCCCTTTTAGTCGCCTCCTACGACAGGCAGGGGATACCGTAGCCCTATTCTGACCCCAAGGCTACAGGGACGATCTTTATATGACTACAGTTAGAAAAGTGATAGGACTTTTCCTATCATTTTTCTAACTGCACCTTTAAATTAAGTATTGTTATGTACTAATCAAGCTTATAGTAGACGCGACACACTTAGCCAAAAAATTAAGCACATAAAAATAAAATTTGGAATAAGCAGTCTACTTCCTAAAAATGTAGGTATTCAATTTAATGTAAAATTACTAAGCTTGTATCGACTCTCGTTTGAGCTAATAAGACTCAAATGATGTACTCCGTCCATTATATTTTTCTATTCGACAAACTAATCTTATTAATATTACTAGCAGAACCGTTGCGACTTCGTTCGCGCAGACTATAATATAATCTATCCAACCATTATTCATTTGAGCACCACTCCTGGACATGTCCTTCCCCCATCCGTAATGGGGATTTGGTCATAGTCATAGTCAGCAGTGAGTATTGAAGCTATTCCGATAGTAGTCCCAAAAATTTTTGCGACGACTGCTTTGCGTAAGAGTACACTGATCATTGTGCGGCAGCGGTGTCCAAGTCTTTCGTAGATATTGATATATATTGTAGAACATTTTTTGTTCTATATTATCAATAGATATCGCAGTGTATGCAATGAAAAAAATTTTTGAGCAAAATTTTTGACACTGTCAAGTTTTAGCAAAGACGCCTTATATATTCTAGTAATAAAAATAGCCTATGTTGCTCAGGGATTATGTAGCATTCTAATGGTGAAAGAATTTATAAAATAGGTTCAGTACTTTTTAAGTTATTTTTTATAATATTAGTATAGATAAATGCTAAATTGGTAAGTTTGTGTCCTATATACATCCTTACCAATTTTTGTGTTTTAGCTCGTTGGCTACTCCAATTTTATAAAAAAAATATGCATAAAATGTAACTATATATAAAAAATAAACCCAGTGTATCAGATAAGTTTCACAGATACAAACTTAATTAACACTGACCTTTTTATATAGATTTTCATAAGCTGACTTTTACTTATTTTATAAAATATATATATCACACTATGTATACGAAATTAGTTACTAAAAGATATTTTTACTATTATAGACTGTAAAAATACTTTATTTTAGCATTTCATAGTCGAATAGAAAACTATAATGGACGAAATAATAGGTATTATTACAAATGAAACTACACCTCAAATGTTCCAATTTATTTTTAAAAACTAAAATAAATAACAATATTACCCTCGTAATACTTTTAGGTAACTACAGACTATGTTTTACATAGCTTTCAAAAATAAAACGAAAAATACAATAAAACGATTCGAGGAATACAAGAATACATGTAGCGTAAACACAAAGGATACATGTAGCTGAAGAATACGAATACAATAATGGCATACTACAATAATATTGGTATAATTTTATATGGTCAACTAATTTTACTATAATACTTTTGAATTTATTCGTACAATGTTTAAATTAAGTAGCTAGTATGTTTCTAATAAAATGTGGAGTAAGGTTTTTTGTATAAGTATTTTTAGGATATTTTTAAGTAGATACAAAGAGTAAAAATATAGTATTAGCTTCAGAATATCAGTTGAGTTTTAAACTATTTTTTGGCGTATTTTTTATTCATATATTTTTGGCTGATCTCAATACACAAAATTTATTTTTGAATAAATAAAAAGGGGTTAATCTTTTTTGTACAAGTATTTATGAGATATTTTTAAGTAGATAAAAAGAGTAAAATACCTTCAGCATTCTAGTAGATTTTTGACTTAGGGGGCATTTTCATACCCCTATTTTATATGACTTATTCGAGATACGATGAAATAATTTACAGATATGATTCACCTAATGGTATAGGCTAATATAAGCTTGTACGGGCAATTCACGTACAGTCCTGTATCAGCAGTTTACACCCATTCATGCTTTACTTTAGAGTTGTTAATTAGTTCGCAATCGGTCATTAAGCGTACCGCGCGTCACTCGCCCCATTTTAGTTATATTTAAATTAAGTAAGGAAATATTCAGTTTTAAGATTTTATTGTCCTTTTATTCATCTTATTAAAACGGTTACGGTCAATCCCGTACAACGCTTTTTAATGCGATTTTTTATGTTGTATTGTCATTGTATTTTATTAATTTGTATAACATTATAGTACGATTTTATTTATTTATAATTAATAACACCTCTAACAAATAGGAAAGGTATATCTGGGAAAATGTCATGCCTAATGGCATTCTCTTTCAGCCAACTTTAGGGGGATGAAGAGGCAGACATTAACATACGAAAAATATAATAATAAAAAACGTATATACTGTTATTAAGAAAAGTCCTATTTCGTTCTTGATTATTAAAAAAATCCGTATAAAATGTTTGAAATATCATGAAATACAAAATTGATTCTACAAAATACATGTAGCTACAATTTTAAATGGAGAATCGAAAATAATAAATTCAGATGAAATTCTTTATATTTGGCATCGTTTACTAAAAAATAAATATCGTTAAGTACAATAAATATGGTGTATTTTTTAAAGTAATTTCTCACTACCGTAGCGATATACATTTTAAGAGCAACCATTACTTACATGAGAACTTTTTAGGGCTTTTTCAACCCCCTTTCTCCTTTTGATGGAATTAGCCTAGATCGTGCCCCCCCCCCCCCCTCTCCGACAAACTAATCACACGTGAGATTCTCCGATATTAGGAACGAAGCATGCTTTACTTATTTAGGATTCTTGCATCTCATCTCATCGAATCAGCAAACGAGCATGCAGACATCTGTAATCAACTTCATACAGAAGATGGGTTCTATCAAGTCAATCACAGATGCGTTGCCAGTCCCGAGGACAATGATGGTCACCTCATATTTTTTATCTGATTGAAGTGGGTAACGAGCATGCAGTCCACCTAATGGTAAATGGTCATTGCCGCCCATAGACATCAAAGCAAGCAACTTCAAATAGAACATAGATTCTATCTGAAGTCAATCACATTAGCGTTGCCACTGCCGAGGACGATGATGGTCGCCTCAGATATTTTTTGTCTGATTGCTTGCAATCCACCTGATGG
Source organism: Spicauda simplicius (assembly GCA_949699795.1). Classification (NCBI taxonomy): domain Eukaryota; kingdom Metazoa; phylum Arthropoda; class Insecta; order Lepidoptera; family Hesperiidae; genus Spicauda; species Spicauda simplicius. The sequence continues at coordinate 6,029,483 of OX453084.1, forward strand.
TAAGTGGTCACTGCCGCCCTGCGACATCTGTAAGCAACTTCAAATAGAACATGGGTTCTATCTGAAGTCAACCACAGATGCGTTGCTACTCCCGAGGGCTATGATGGTCGCCTCATATAAAAGTGTGCCGGCAACCACACCCTCCCATCGAAACGCAAGACATGCTTCACGCTAGACATAATTTTTCTTAGACATAATCTTAAGCTAAGACCCCTTCTCTTCGTTTTAAGATTTGGCCCGAGACCAAAATCCCACGTAAGTAATGAATGCCCTCGTCACAATACTGTCTACTTGTATTTATACTGTTTAGTGTAAATGTAAAAAATGATTCTAGCTATTTCTTTTTTTACAAAATTTCGTTTAAGAAAAACTACGACACGATCAAATTTTGGCTTCATCTTTCTTGTGTGAAATAGATGATATTTTTACGACGTATTATTTTAAGTTTTTTTTTCTATTATTGCTTTGGCGAATTTGTTGTTTCAACAAGCAAGCAAAGATATGAAAAATAAATCCTACCTCTAAATTGTTAGAGGTAGGATTTATTTTTCATCCTACCTCTAACATATATTTTGCCTCTAACATATAACAACATCAAGATTATAATTGGGATTATTAGGCAAATTTTAATGTTGATATTACCATAGAGTAAAATGATAATATATTAGGAAAAAAATTGGATTGAACATCTTTCCTAAAGAGAGGGTACCCAAAAAACCCTAATAAAAATCAACCCAAATTTTTGACCCATAACTGGGCTGAAAATCTTTTCATATCTCTTACTTTTAACAAAATAAATCTAATTTTACAACCACATTTACACAACGTGTTGAAATTATATTTCTTTTAAATATTTTTTTACTTTTTTTACTTTTCACAAATATTCTTATCTTTACCCTCATTTTCTTATCTTTCAATATCTATTCCTAAAACAACCAAGATTGATTTTTAGCGACTTTGTCATTCGCGTCTTAAGTGACGCTTTAAGCACAAAGCTGTAGCGTTTTCAGCATATAAACAGTACATACATATAACGAACATAGAAATATAATTATTTATATATTTGAAGCGGTACACGACAAGATTTCACACATAAAAGCACCAAAATATGATCGCGTGACGTCACACAGCGTATCTACGGTATGAAAGCGTTTGGTACTGTTGAAATACTGTTGAATAGTTAGCATATAAAACAATAGAACCGGTTTTTTTAAGTGCGGATAGTATGTAATTTGGTGTAGATGACGCTACTTTGTCAATAATAGATGTACGAACCAACTAGACTTCCAATTAAAAGTGCGGGTAGTATGTAATTTGGTGTAGATGACGCTACTTTGTCAATAATAGATGTACGAACCAACTAGACTTCCAATTAAAAGTGCGGGTAGTATGTAATTTGGTGTAGATGACGCTACTTTGTCAATAATAGATGTAAGAACCAACTAGACTCCTAATTAAATAAATGGATGGATAATTTTTCACCTGGAAATGTCGGGAAATTCTAACTGATAAATCACATTGTCTGGCTCAAACAAGTAATTCAAGAGATCAAGAGATCTTATCGTGATTATTATATTTTAAGAGCAACCATTGAACATTTTAAGAGAAATAGTCAATGTCTCATTAATCTGATATCAAACCAGAGAGCATATGAGACAAAGATTTGACGAACAAATAACAAACATGCTTGTGTAGTATTTGTTGTATAACAGAATAATCAATTATTGTTTATTTGTGAAATTTAAGTATTTGTGTCAGTGGGATCACATAGCACTAATTAGCCAGTGTTACTTTAATATTAATTACACGTTGTATTAGAAGTCTATTTGGCCACCAACTCGTAATGTAAACCAACATTTGCCAAATATATTCGACGTATTTGCCAAATACGCCAACATTCAACACTTCAACAGCACCAACGCTACCCAACTGTCCAATTAAATTCCAATGTTACCTATGACAGACTTCACTACTTCCGTGGATGTGGCCGTTCCGCCGAGGTCTGGTGTGTGGATCCTGAAATAGACAAATGTTTAAATCAAATCAAATATCTTTATTGTGGACTACAGGTAGGTACATGCACAGTTCTTAAAAAAATGTGTGCGTGTACTAGCGTACACTCGTAAGAAGTGAAACTTCTTTATGACGTTATTTTTCAAAAAATAATTTACTATATGCAACTTTACAGAAATTGGTTAAATAAAGTTAAATCAGATAAAGTTTAATAAAAGGCTTTTATTAAACTTTATCTAATAATGTAATCTATAATAATCTATCTAATATCACGCGTGGTAGGGATAAGAAAAAGATGGCGCGTAACAGAAAAAGATGGCGCGTAACGAAAAAAAAAAGATGGCGCGTAACGAAATTATATATTGTTCGCCGTACTCCGGCCACATAGGCATACACTATGATATACAAATATTTATAATTTAGAAAAATCTTACCATTGAATTTTTATTATTGCATTAACATTTACATCAGCGGGTCATAGAATTACTAGTCAATATTAATTAATTATTAGAATTATTGTCATTTAAAAATTCATCAATTGTATAATAACATTTGTCCACAAGAAATTTAGATACCACTTTTTTGAACATATATCTGTAAGGTTGCGTATCGATTTTAGTATTTTATTATAAACTAGCTGTACCCGCGGCTTTGCCCGCGTGCAAATCAACGTGTCACTAAGTTTTTCTCGCGCAAATCTCGACACCGTGGGAATTCTATGATAAAAAGTAGTAACATTAATATCGGTTTGGCCGCTCAAGGATTACCTGGTCAAACACAGAGTGAAAAAACGAATTTAAAGTGTGTATTTGTGGGTAGGAACGTATTGTTATGTATTTTTTTTTATTAGACGAATTCTAATATTATAAATCGCTTTTTTGAACCAATTTACATTCTTAGTGGTCTAATTCACAATATCGGGATACTTTTTTCAATCAACTCCTCCACATTTGAACCAAAACGTATCGATTATAAAGATTGATTTGAACTTTTCCGAATTGGAAAATACTATTTGAAGTAATTTTGGCGGATTCAAATTTCTAAGTAAGATTATAGGTAAACCTACTTTTAATATTAATTTGTGTTCGGGAGTTCCAGAAGGCATTAAGGAATTCAAAAAATCTGTTGGATAATGTACTGCTTCCTCCATCTCAATGACTGTGTCTACCGAATCTCTGTGACGCTGCTTTAAATTTTGAAAAAAAAATCATTTATTTTATCGACACGTTCATTGGTGGGTGGGTATATAGCCGTCTTTTGGAACCAATTTATAGTGTTATTGGTTGTATTAAAAATATCGGGATATACTTTTTAAACCAACTCCTCCACATTTAAACGAAGACGACGATATAAAGATTGATTTTAACTTTTCTGGATAACAAAGCACTATTATCTACTTGAAGTAAATCATTAGAAAGTTGGAATATCACTGAACAGCGACATATATTCTAAGTTCATATTTTGTTTCATGTGGCCAAATATAAGATCTTTTAAGAGGTGCATCGGGCTATTTGTGTGCGTAAATCCCGCATTGTTCTTTGTAAAGCAGAAGACATAATCAAAACACTTTTACAATTCATACGAATAGGGCGCACCCGCTCGCAGGGCGCTACCGCACCCTGCTCGCTTATTTTTTATGTTATCTTTTATGTTCCAACCTAACCTAACCCATCCTGTTTTAAAAGCTACAGCTAAATTCAACTCTTAACAATAACATGGCAATACTCCTGCATTTTCAGGATTTAGGTATTCAAAGTGACACTTTTCATCGTAATGTTCTCTCAACGGGTCGTAATGTATTGTAATCAATAAGTACCAAACTCATACGGCTTAAGTAGGTTGTGTACTTCGTCCCTGTAGCCTCGGGGTCAGAATAGGGCTACGGTATCCCCTGCCTGTCGTAAGAGGCGACTAAAAGGGGCTTCCGGGGTTGCAGACGGCTAGAGTGGGAGCTCGAACCGTTCGGTCAGGCAATCCCGGGAAGGACGGCGGTATGTGTGGTCGCATACCGTTGTAAAGATTAGACGGAGCGGTGGGCCCAGCCGCCCATCTGGGAGGAGCCCGATGGGGCAGCGCGCTCGAGGATTCCGGTTGAAGTCGTTTCGAGATCCCGGAGTCCTCCTTTTCAGCGCCGAGGACGGCCACCGGGGGGGTTTTAGTGCGGTAAAAATCCCACATAACCCTGCGTCGCTCCCACGGCGTCGGGTACCTTTGGAAGGTTTCACCCTCGAAAACAAAAAAAAAAAAGGTTGTGTACTTAGATTATCAGGGTTGATGAATTGAAGTTTAATTTATTAATCACATTTCAGTTTAATGAGCTGTCATTAAACTTATAATATATACTAAAAACAACCGTAAGCATTATGTGACTACCTTTTATAATTTAGGCTTGCACTATCCCGCATCATCAGGGAGGAGTTGAAGGTAAAAAAAAAATCTCGTGTCTTTGCTTACTATTCTTATTACTTATACGTAAGCACTTGCGAGCCAACTTCTATAGCTTGGGCTTGCAGTACCCTGCATCATCAGAGTTGAGGACCTTAAGGTCGAAATTGTCATCATGTGTCTTAGCTTAGTAATTATATTACATACCCGAAAGCATTAAATGGCCAACTCCTATGGCTTAGGCTTGCAGTACCCTGCATCATCAGGCTTGAGGAGTTGAAGATCGAAATTTTCATCTTGTGTCTTTGCTTAGTAATTATATTACATACCCGAAAGCACTAAATGGCTAACTTCTATGGCTTAGGCTTGAAGCACCCCTGTATCATCAGGATTGAGGAGATGATGGCCAAAATTTTCATCACATGTCTTTGCTTAGTAATTATATTACATACCCGAAAGCATTAAATGGCCAACTCCTATGGTTTAGGCTTGCAGTACCCTGCATCATCAGGCATGAGGACTTGAAGATCGAAATTTTCATCATGTGTCTTTGCTTAGTAATTATATTACATACCTGAAAGCACTAAATAGCTAACTTCTATGGCTTAGGCTTGAAGTACCCCTGCATCATCACGGTTGAGGAGTTAAAGGTCAAAATTTTCATTATGTGTCTTTGCTTAGTAATTATATTAAATACCTGAAAGCACCAAATGCTCATCTCGTATAGTTTAGGCTAGCAGCATCCTGCATCATCAGGGGTGAGGAGTTGAAGGTCGAAATTTTCATTTTGTGTCTTTGCTTAGTAATCATATTTTATGCCCGAAAGCACCAAATGGCCATCTTCTATGGCTTAGGCTTAAAGTAACCCTGCGTCATCAGGGTTGAGGAGTTGAAGATCAACATTTTTACCGTGTATCTTTGCTTGGTATTTTTATTACATAACCGTAAGTACCAAATAGCCAACTCTTACGGTTTAGTCTTAAAATACCCTTACATCATCAGGGTTGAGGAGTTGAAGATCAAATTTTTGTCCCACGAATTTGTTTAACAATCTTATTATATATCCATAAAAACAAATTGACTTACTTCTACGGTTAAGGCTAGCAGTACCCCTGCATCATCAGGATTGAAGAGTTGAAGGTCAATTTTTTTAGGAAATATCTGCTTAGTAATCTCATTCTACATTCAACCCAATTGGACTCCTACAGCTTAGGTTTGGCCGAGTATCGCTAATTTCGTTAATTTGCTTCACAGAAATGGATCCTATGATCAGAACCGTATCAAACTCATCAGAGTACCCTTGAAGTACATTCTTTCAAATAAAAGAAAAATCATCAAAATCGGTCGGGAAATTGAGTTATTCATCTATTTATCGCGCACATCGTTTATGCAAATATCAGACTTATCTCATAGTCAAAAGTGAACTAAAAATAAATGGGACCCGATGACACGCACTACCTTTCAAATGAAAAAAAAATCATCCAAATCCGTTCACCCAGTGCGGAGAAATCGAGTAACAAATATAAAATTAAAAAAAAAAAATACAGACGAATTGATAACCTCATCCTTTTTGGAAGTCGGTTTAAAACGATGTTTTAACATAAAAATCAAAGCGAAATACTAAATTTTGTTGAGGTGGCCTCAAAATTGACTTTCATACAAACTGACATCCTATTTGGGTTAAATTGGGGGGGGGGGGGGATCCGAAAATTCATTCTTAACTAACGTCTACGTCATAAAAGGAACCCCTAGTAAAAATCATATTCGTATCTTTAGCAGTTTAGGCTCTACGATGTTTATTCAATAGATGAGTGAGAGAGCATCCTTTCGTTTTTATATAAGTATATATAGATATAGAGATATAGATTTTATAGTATCAAATAACATAGGTACACACATAACCTACAAATATACAACCTAAAAATACATAACAAAGGAATACATTTTACAGACCATAACATGTTTAGTTTCAACCAATTCAACTATGCAGTTATTTATTAACACTTATCGAACACAGGATAAATACTGCGTAGTTTTAAATTGACATAACTTTTTTGTTCGTAAACCGATTTACATAAAATAAACACTAAATGTTAAGTGAAGTTTCCCACAACACGTCGGTGAAAATTATATTCAAATTGGATAAGCCGTTTCTGAGATTAGCGTTTTCAAACACACAGACAAACAGACAAACAGATAAACAGACAAACAGACAAACAGAAAAGATTTCTAAAAACCATTATTTTGGGTTCTATATCGTATTAAAGACCTCTAGAAATGGTTTTTACCTAAATTTATTCCATGTACAGACAGCGACCTCTTACAGATTTATTATAGTATAGATTATTAGTGCTTTTGCAAATATACTTTGCTTAAAAAGATGTGTTTTGCACGCTATAGTACATAATTTACCTTTATGTCGAGCTCCAGTATGAATTTCAAATAGGTCTTTATTCGTTTTAACAAGTAGCTTAAATAATTAATTACATCATTTCTCCTGGGATGTCTCAACTACAACTCACTGAAGTGCAGGAGAGCAAACTCCCAATTAGTAATTGCACTGAAAATTCTCCGAGACTTAATCGATGCTCCGATGCTGCATAACGAGCTGGCTCGCCTATTTACCCCGGACAGTTACCAACGAGCCAGAAGGCATAAATTATTTGGCGTACCGTCCAGTCACACGCTTTCCCACGCCAACTCTCCGATCCCGCGTACCCTCTCGGCTCTCAACACTCTAATAGTAACCTTTCCAGATCTAGACATTTTTTTTGACAAGTGGAAAAAAGTCCTAAGTGTGTGTTTAAGTTTCAGCGAAACTCAATGATTTAAGAAAGAAATGCCAAATTAATTCATGCATGCTAAGCATGAATTAATTTGGCATTTCTTTATGTTACTTTAATTCTATTTGATAAATTAAAAAAAAGAAAGAAAATGTAACTTCATATTATTGTGTTAATTAGTATAAACGGTATTGTATCGTTCTAATCCCTACTAATATTATAAATGTGAAAGTAACTCTGTCTGTCTGTCTGTCTGTCTGCTACTTATTCACGACTAAGCAACTGAACCAATCTTTATGAAATTGGGCACACAGATAGTTTTGAACTCGAGAAAGGACATAGGCTGCTTTTTATCGAAAACAATGGGTTGAAAGCGTTAAAATCGGGCATAAATGTTTGTATGGAAGTTCGTTTTTGACAAAGTCCCATATTGACAAGTCCGTCAAGGGGTACGATAGATTTACTTAAAACCTTATCTAAATAATAAAACATAAAAAAACATTGATTTCGAGTCGACAACATATATCCGTAAAATTCGGATTGTCGCTTATTTTGTTAAATTCTAATGTAAATATGTATGACATGACAGTAGTGTGACATGACAGTAGCCATAATGGCCGCCCGGATGCCATTCTGAGTTCATTCAAAAATGATACGTATAAATTTGTAACTATCAATTATCATAAAAATAGATGTGATTCAAATTGATTTTAATTTAATTTATGAATTTATGAAATATTTCAATAATAAAAAAGCATCCGTTGACGCGCTGCGGCCGCGCAGCTTGCGACCTATTGTAAAATCGCTCTTAGAGTACAGGGATTCCCAATTGATAACAGATAGTACGCTTTCTACACTCAATAAAATAGAAAATTTCTACAATTTCAATTTCTACAATAGCCCCACACTAGGATTTTTTCCTGTGTCGTGGGTACCATGGACACACAAGACGTATATAGAAACACCCAGACCCAGAACATGAATCTATTCAGATTCCTGTCTGGCCGGGAATCGAACCGGGTGTGGTAGCTGCTCCGCTACGCGGGTCGTCAAGGTTGTCAAATTAATGTTAATAAAAGTAGGTTCATCTATATGTAATCTTACTCAGAAATTTAAAAGGACCAAAATTACTTATAATTGTATTTTTCAATTCTTAAAAGTTAAAATCCATCTTTATAATCGATGCGCTTTGGTTTAAATGTGGAGGCGTTGTTTAAAAATCTGTATTCCGATATTGTTAATGTGACCACTAAGACTGTAAATTGGTTCAAAAAAGGGGTTCACGATATTCTGATTCGTCTTATTTTCATAACATTTTAAATAACAATATGCACCTACCCACAAATACACACTTAAAATTAGATTTTTTCACTCTGTGTTTGTCCGGGTAATCCTTGACCGGCTAAACCGATTTTTACGGGTTTTTTACTATAGAAAATGTTATGGAACGACATGTAGACTACTTTTATCGTAGAATTCCCACTGAGTGGAGATTTGCGCGGGAAAAACTTTGCGATACATTGATATGCACGCGGGCGTAGCCGCGGGTACAGCTAGTTAACAATAAATAAATAAATAATAGGCTATTTGGCTATTGGGTATTTCATAAACTGAATATATAAGAAACTTGTGTTTAAAGATCTCCATTGTAATTCACTTTTGGCGGCGGGAGATATCCCGCCAGGCGAGGTGATCATGTCTGGGGAGCGGCCGTGCGCTTCGTTCGGATCGTTCGGAACATTCGTTCGGAACTTGTATATATATGCGGGGTATTGAGAATACTTCGATAGCGCGTTTCAGAATACTAGTAGCGCCATCTCTTGATGAGTAGTGGGAGGTTGCCACACACTCAATATAGGTTGATTTTTGTTGGGATAAATTTTAACTTATAGTAATAATGTTAGTAAGTCGTTCAAAAATCAAGTCAATTGCCCCTGTAATAGAGGTATTACTTAGCATAAATTGGACCTACTTATGCAAAACAGAATCAACCCACACAACGAAAGTATTGAGAAAAAGCCATCTCAAAATTTTGTTTACTGTATAATTTTAGGTTATCATACTTCATACTAATATTATAAAGGCGAAAGTTTGTGAGTGTATTTGCTACTTCTTCACGGCTGGAACGATTTCTGTAAAATTTCGTAGGGAGTTAGCTGACACTCTGGATTTTTTTTATGGCAAAAATCTTCTTCCAATGGGACAATCGATACATCGATTTATTTTAACGCGGGCTACGGGGTTCAGCTAGTCTATACTATAATAAATCTGTAAGAGGTCGCTGTCTGTACATGGAATAAATTTAGGTGAAAACCATTTCTAGAGGTCTATAATATGATATAGAACCCAAAATAATGGTTTTTAGAAATCTTTTCTGTTTGTCTGTTTATCTGTTTGTCTGTGTGTTTGACAACGCTAATCTCGGAAACTGCTTATCCAATTTGTTTGTAATAAGTTATGATATCTATCCCCTCCTCCAACGACCAGCCCACCCTAGTTGCCCCCGTTAGGAACATCGTATGTGTTTATATCTCAAAGGTACATTATACCTTTTTTATGGACGTTTATATTTGCGCACGAGTTATACCATAAATAATATAAATATTAATTCAGACATCGCCGAGTGCCGGTCTTGTATCGGCAAGACATCATTTGCCCGATAGGGAAACGATGCGCGGCCTGGAAACTCGGAAGCCCGCGAGGGAGCAGTGCGTTGTTACTACGGGACACACATCGACCGTAACTAGACTATAAGTTAGAGTGTTCGCAATTTTAATGTAACTAGTCGCCCGTCGCATCGGCCGAAATTCGACCGTAATTTAAATTAAAAATCAAATGTCATCTGACATTCTTGACGTTGTGTCTTTTCATAGTAAGACATTGAATGTTCTATTTCATTTACTAAGTACATATGTGTTTGTGACAAATCCAAGGCAGTGTGTGTAATGTGTTTTTAGTTGATTTTATGTATGAAAAATGCATTATTTGAAAAAAATATTAACATTCTGCACTCCTTCTCTACGTCCACTATAACCGTGCAAAATTTCATACTAATCCGTCCGCGGCATATTACTTAAAAATCCGTCACAAATTTTTGCTTCACGTATTATTTTAATGTAATTAATTCATTCGTCATTAAAAGTAATTTAATTTGATTAACATAGTTTTGTTTGGCACCTCACTGCACCTATTATAACTAACATTATGACGTCATCAATCACACTGTTCAAGCTGTGACGTCACATCACGTCACCCTACCTGTCCACGTTGACAGTCTTAACGGCGCGGCGGATCAGGTCCGCGTGGAAGTGACCATGGCTATCGGGTTCGCCGTGTCCCCCTCTACTGTACCTGTGACGTCACACGTCACCCTACCTGTCCACATTGACGGTCTTAACGGCGCGGCGGATCAGGACCGCGTGGAAGTGACCATGGCTATCGGGTTCGCCGTGTCCCCCTCTACTGTACCTGTGACGTCACACCACGTCACCCTACCTGTCCACATTGACGGTCTTAACGGCGCGGCGGATCAGGACCGCGTGGAAGTGACCATGGCTATCGGGTTCGCCGTGTCCCCCTCTACTGTACCTGTGACGTCACACCACGTCACCCTACCTGTCCACATTGACGGTCTTAACGGCGCGGCGGATCAGGTCCGCATGGAAGTGACCATGGCTATCGGGTTCACCGTGTCCCTTCTACTGTACCTGTGACGTCACACGTCACCCTACCTGTCCACGTTGACGGTCTTGTCGACGGCGCGGCGGATCAGGTCCGCGTGGAAGTGACCATGGCTATCGGGTTCGCCGTGTCCCCTCTACTGTACCTGTGACGTCACACGTCACCCTACCTGTCCACGTTGACCGTCTTAACGGCGCGGCGGATCAGGTCCGCGTGGAAGTGACCATGGCTATCGGGTTCGCCGTGTTCCCCCTCTACTGTACCTGTGACGTCACACGTCACCCTACCTGTCCACGTTGACGGTCTTGTCGACGGCGCGGCGGATCAGGTCCGGGTGGAAGTGGTCACGGCTATCGGGTTCGCCGTGTTCCCCCCCTACTGTACCTGTGACGTCACACCACGTCACCCTACCTGTCCACGTTAACGGTCTTATCGACGGCGCGGCGGATCAGGTCCGCGTGGAAGTGGTGGCCGAGGTGCTCCAGCATGTCCACGGACGCGTTGATCATGGCTATCGGGTTCGCGATATTCTTGCCCGCTATCGCCGTACCTGGAATGGGAAATCCACGGCTCAATGATAATGATGACGACCCGCGTCGCGGAGCATACCACACAGATATGACGCGCAATGGGTCCCAGGTTCGATTCCCGGCCGGACAGGTATCTGAATGATGAGTTTAGATTCATGTTCTGGGTCTAGGTGTTTGTGTATTCATCTTGTGTGTCAATGGTACCCACGACACAGGAGAAAATCCTAGTGTAGGGCTATGAGAGTAGAAAGCGTTAATGGCTTAGCCTATGAATTCCCTCCTGAGGTATTTCCGGGGAGCTAAGCCACAGAACACTTCAATAAAGATGTTACAACCTCTCCTCTAAAGCTAGCGATGCATCGGCAACTCTTTTGTTAGCATGACCATGGCTGAATATGATTTCCATCTGGTAGCCGTCTCACTTCTGCCTTTTTGTTAGATTTTTTTTTTGTATTTGACTGAAGTAGCAAACCAGTAAACAGTCCACCTGATGATAAGTGGTCACTACCGCCCATGGACATCTGTAATCAACTACATACAGAACATGGGTTCTATCTGAAGTCAATTACAGACGCGTTGCTACTCCGGAGGACTATAATAGTCGCCTCATGTGAAAGTGTGCCGGCAACCACACCCTTCTATCGAAACGCAAGAAATGCTTCGCGCTAGAAATAGGTGTGGCGGTAGTACTTCCCCGGTCGAACTACACTGATTGTACCACCTTTAGAGATTTAGGTGTCGAATAAATTTTATAGTCACAGTGATTTCAGCTTTATAAAAGCAGTGTAGCACTGATCACGTCCTAAACTGGTACAGTACGCGCGAGTTGAATGCAGTCGGGACCTGAGGTAAAGAGCGGGAGCATCTCCCCTCTATCCGCACGCCTCCCCGCGCGTACCTGTAATGTAGTGCTGTTCTTGGTAGCTATCGTACGTGTTATCGTCAGTTGCCTGCGCTAGCGTTTTCATTGCGAATTCGTGTTATTTTTTGTTTTTAGTAACGACTGATCCAAGTGCAAAGATATTATTTTTATTAAATTTGATATCTTTGTAAAATATATGATAGTTTTTCCCTTGTTTTCCATTATTATAACCATTGTGTACTTCGTTATTTAATAAACATTATAACAGTTACTTTGTAATTTAAGTGTAATAAATAAAAATATTAACTGATAAATTTACAGCAAAGTTAAAATTTATCGACACTACTCATTATAGACATCAATAATTCTAATTAGGTCACAGCACTATCGAATTCCTAAGCTCTGCATTCAACTCGCGCGCTTACTGTAGGTCCAGTAGGACGGCGGCATGTGTGCATGGTGTCGTACACCGGAAGGCGTAGGGGACAGTCGCGCTCCCCAAGAGACGAGCCCGTGAGGGGCTACTGTAGCCAACCTCCTTTACCTAAAAATACAGCACCCTGATCCTACAGCACCCCAAAACCCGCAGTGCCTTCCATAGTATCCCAACCTCACGACAACCCCAAGGTATGTATCTCTTGGGGATACATACTTTGGGGTTGGCCCCACATAACCTCACTAACAGCTATACAGCATCCAACCTTCTTTACCTAACAAACCCCAATAAATACCATGGTACCTCAACCCCACAAAAAACCCTAGAACCCCACAGTTTTTCTTGAGGACACTTACATATCATGGGGTTGGCTTTACATTATCCCCAAACTAATTGCACAGTATCCACCAATTCACATTTGGACAGCGCGGTGGACTAACCTAAACTCTCTCATTCTGAGGGAAGACCGTGCCCAGCAGTAGGACAACAATGGGTTGTAGACCCAATTGCACGATACCCAAATTTTTCTTACCCCACAAGACCCTAGAAATAGCCCCTCAGTTACCCCAAACCCCACAGTACTGCTCAACTGAAAAACACCCCCCAACCCCACAGCACCCCCCCCCCCCAACCCCACAGTACCCACCAACCCCCCACTCACCAGTATTCCTAGTACCAGGCTCGAACACAGCGTAGTGGTCTCCGTAGTTCCTGCCGGACAGCAGGCCGGCGCCGCCCAGGATGCCGCAGACCACATTGGACACGATGGACCCGTACAGATTGGTCATCAACATCACGTCGAACTGGTGGGGTCTGGAAGGTGAAGTAAAACGCTTAACGTATAGGCCAAACTAGGATTTATTTTAAATGAAATGAAATTTATTTACTTATATAAATATACCATCGAATTATCACTATACATTATGAAAAAAAATACGATTACACTTACACTTTCTACACTCATAGCCCCACAGTAGAATTTTCTCCTGTGTCGTGGGTGCCATGTACACACACAAAGACGAATACACGAACGCCCAGACCCAGAACAAGAATCTAAACTCATCATTCAGATACCTGTCTGGCCGGGAATCGAACCCGGGACCCACTGCGCGTCAGACCGGTATGATAACCGCTGCGCCACGCGAGTCGTCAAATTCGTTTGGTTCAGCGTGAATCGCCATTGTAACTCTCATAATATGTACGAAAAACACAAAACAAAATATAGACAATTAAAAAGGGACCTTATTATAAATGCATACAACAAAAATGTATTTTATTTAAGTTATCAGTGTTGAAGATGTCTAATGAAATGTCTTTATTTTGCATAGGCCTACGGGGACACTTACAAATTGTCAGTTACATATTTTTTTACACTACCACCGGATCGGAATACGACATCAACTGAGAAGATCCGGCAAGAAACTCTGCGGGTTTGCCTTTATTCTTTGTAATTACCTTGTTAGACGACCCGCGTGGCACAGCGGTGACCATACCGATCTGACACGTAGTGGGTCCCGAGTTCGACTCCCGGCCAGACAGGTATCTGAATGATGAGTTTAGACTCTCGTTCTGGGTCTGGGTGTTTGTGGGTTTGTGTATTTGTCTTTGTGTGTGTCCATGGCACCCACGACACAGGAGAAAATCCTACTGTGGGGCTATGAGTATAGAAAGCGTTTTTTAAGTGAAACTTCTTATGTAACATTTTATCTGATTCACTGTTTCTGCGTCCGCTTTGTTAGTATATGCAGGTTAACAAATTGAGACTACTTTTTTAGCCGCTAATAAGATTTGCCTCTAAAAATGTAGGGCAAGATACTGGAGCCAACTTTTATTACCCATGTAAAAACAAAATGGCAAAAAATATATATACAAAGAAAAAAAAACAAACCCACTGAGTTTCTTGCCGGATCTTTTCAATTGAGGACGTGTTCCAATCCAGTGGTAGTGTATAAAAAAAAGTAACTGACAATTTGTAAGCGTCCCCGTATGCCGTAGCTGGTTTCGATTCGTGCGAGCTTTGCACCGTCGTACCATATACATGACGGAGGGGGTGGTTCTTTTTCGCTCATCGTATCAGAATAACCTACTGTGGGCTCTGATAGGGAATGTTAGCACGAGAATAAATTGCAGACTTTATTTTAACACACAGTATATTGCCGAATTAAACTTGTTACAAGCACTGAATTAATCAAACTAAATTAAGTAGGCAAGTAATCGTAGCACTAAGAACGCGGGATGATTTTAGAGTCGTCTGCTTCGGCCGACCGTCAACGATAGACTGAGGTGTCGGCCATTAAACTGGTACAACCCTAACTTCATCGAACGCCACTAGATGGCGCTGGCGTTCCGGTGTTGCCACAATACCGCCATTTCCGACATATATACATACACGTTAAGCGAACGCTCGGCCGCGCTACACGGTAGGCGGAGTGGCGGGTGTTGGGTTTTTTCGTTACGGAATTTCTAAATTCGGTCGCCGCGATCAAGGCTATGCAATAGCTTAAAATTAAACTTAAACTCGTATTCTCCGTATCAGATAGATACTCACTTAGCAACAAGTTGCATACAGCAGTTATCAATAATCATGTCGTTGTGTTCAATATCGGGATACTCCTCAGCGAGGCGACGGGACGTCTCCAGGAAGAGACCGTCCGATAGCTTCATGATGTTCGCTTTGTGGACGGTTGTGACCTAAAAGACATAACACTTATTAACAATTACATTATTTTGAAGGTGGTAGAACCAGTGTAGTTCGACCAGGGAAGTACCACCGCCACACCTATTTCTAGCGTTTCGATGGATGGATTTCTTTCATGTTGAGAAGTATGAACTCCCAACAACAAGATCCCACCAGAAATAAAAGTGCCATGAGAGGTGCCATTGAGAAGTGTGAACTCCCAACAACAAGATCCCACCAGAAATAAAGGTGCCATGAGAGGTGCCATTGAGAAGTGTGAACTCCCAACAACAAGATCCCACCAGAAATAAAGGTGCCATGAGAGGTGCCATTGAGAAGTGTGAACTCCCAACAACAAGATCCCACCAGAAATAAAAGTGCCATGAGAGGTGCCATTGAGAAGTGTGAACTCCCAACAACAAGATCCCACCAGAAATAAAGGTGCCATGAGAGGTGCCATTGAGAAGTGTGAACTCCCAACAACAAGATCCCACCAGAAATAAAAGTGCCATGAGAGGTGCCATTGAGAAGTGTGAACTCCCAACAACAAGATCCCACCAGAAATAAAGGTGCCATGAGAGGTGCCATTGAGAAGTGTGAACTCCCAACAACAAGATCCCACCAGAAATAAAGGTGCCATGAGAGGTGCCATTGAGAAGTGTGAACTCCCAACAACAAGATCCCACCAGAAATAAAGGTGCCATGAGAGGTGGCATTGAGAAGTATGAACTCCCAACAACAAGATCCCACTAAGAATAAAGGTGCCATGATTTTTTTTTCTGTAAAAAAGAACTACAAACCTCATTCCCCACAAATGCTATTTTGGCGCTTTAGCATATTTTGCCGGAGAGGCACCACCGCCACCCCTATTTCTAGCGTGAACCATTTCTTGAGTTTCGATGGAAGGGTGTGGTTGCCGGCACACTTTTATATGAGGCGACCATCATAGTTCTCGAGAGTAGCAACGCATCTGCGATTGACTTTAGATCGAACCTATGTTCTATATGAAGTTGATTACAGATGTCCATGAGTAGCAGTGACCACTTACCATCAGGTGGACTGCATGCTCGTTTACTACTTCAATCAGATACAAAAATACTCATCAGAGCCGCAAAAGGCGGCAAAATGCTTTTTGGGAAGCTTACTCCTTATTTAGGTACTACGGTCCGGAATTCCGTCTCTTAGCTATAATTATAACGTCGGTTAAGTTCTAACACCGCGGAGGAGAGCAAATAAACTGACTCAAATAGTTATTTTTAATACTACAACTACTAAATAATACATTGCGTTTTAAATATTGATATACTCATATTAAGATATATTTTTTATGAAAATGTAACATGTTCCTATATTATAATAATAATTATTTTTTTTATCTGACTGAAGTAGCAAACGAGCATGCAGTCCACCTGATGGTAAGTGGTCACTGCCGCCCTGCGACAACTGAAATCAACTACATACAGAACATGGTTTCCATCTGAAGTCAATTACAGATGCATTGCTACTCCCGAGGACTATGATGGTCGCCTCATGTGAAAGTGTGCCGGCAACCACACTCTTCTATCGAAACGCAAGAAATGCTTTACGCTAGAAATAGGTGTGGCGGTGGTACTTCCTCGGTCGAACTACACTGGTTCTACCACCTTTAAAGATACCATTATTTCATTAACTCAAAATGGGCATTTTTTGAGTTTAACTTTTTTGAACTTAAGCGACGATATGCTTCGTTACGATACTTAGGAGCAGTGATAGTAATTCGACCCACCTTCTTCCTACCGTTCCTCTTGGCAAACTCGA